>PVJX010005177.1:0-87502 GCA_004027295.1 Dolichotis patagonum | reverse complement strand
CGTTTGATGGCTTTGGAGGCCTTTACCTTCTCTTACTCTTGGGAAGGCCTGCATTGCCGTTTGATGGCTTTGGAGGCCTTTACCTTCTCTTACCCTTGGGAAGGCCTGCATTGCCGTTTGATGGCTTTGGAGGCCTTTACCTTCTCTTACTCTTGGGAAGGCCTGCATTGCCGCTTGATGGCTTCACCAGCTTGTCTAGTTCTCCCCCTATTTTCCTTCACACGTGTATTTCCTCTAATAAAACCCTTCTCAGCATTTGTTTCTTAAAAGATCCAGACTAACCCATGTTGATTTTTGGCTTGATTTTATTTTTATTTGCCTCTTTGAGTTCTGATTTTCTAACTACAGGTTCCAGTGTGTGAACTGGGAAGGTCCTTGCTAGTTTCTCCCCCTAAGGAAAGAAGAAAATGTCATGATTCTCCCCACAGCTGCTTGAGAGCTGAAAGATGCACCAGCTTCTGTGAGTGGCAGCAGGACAGCTGCAGAAGCGGCAGTGAGATTTGGTAACTTCCAGGGGAGTGGATACCTTTTACCTTGTTGATGAGGGACCCAGATAAGACACTGTGTAGAAATTCTTGAGCTCAGACTTTGGCACCAAGACAAAGTGAGTTGCTTAAATTCTGCCTCGACCACTTCCAAGTTTGGGACGGCAGTGGGATGAGCTGCAGGCTGCTCAGATACACAGTGGAGACCGCACCCATCTCCTAAGACTGCTGTGAAGGTGAAATGGAATGCATCTGTCAATTGGTTTGCAGTCTGCATACAGAGCCTACCCATGTGTAGGTCTTGACACTGTCACTTTTAATGCTTTTTCTCACTGACTTGCATAAACATCTGTATTTTTCATATAAGTCAAATCTTTTGAAGTATACAAGTTAGGCTTTTAAAAATATGTAAGTATATATTTTTAACTGCAACACCTACTGAACTAAATATGTATACGGGATTCTACTCTCTCTTTTTCTCTTTCTCTCTCTTCTCTCTTTGGTACCACTGGGGTTTGAATCCAGGACCTTTGAACTGAGTTATAACCCCAACCTTTTTTGCAACAGTGTCTTGATAAGTTGCTAAGCTTTTGATGAGTTGTGTAGGTTGGGCTTGAACTTGTAGTTCCCTTGGTTCTGGCTCTCAGAGTACTGTACAAGTATTCTTTAGGGCAAGAGTGCTTCTTTACTCTTCCTGTCATTGTTCATGCATGCATGAATATACACTTCTCTGTGTGCTTATAAGTACAGTGCTAGCAATATGCCGTGTTTGACCAGGAGCATAGGGAACATGCCTTTAAGGAGGCTGAGATTCAGAAAAGCAGAACAATGCATGCACAGTGGCTATAACATGGACTAACTGTATAATTTCATTGATTGAAGACACATGTTTTATCTTTCAGTCCACAGTATTGTAGATGTGCTTAGTTCAATGTGCGTTGGCAGTTGGGAAGGAGAGATTCTTATAGCCTTGATGTGAGAGCACGAAGAGGACCAAGGTTCAGGGAAGGCACAGGCAGAATTGCAAAGAAGGCAGCAGCAGACAGAGTGCTGATGGGAGAATGCAGCATAAGGAGACCTAGACATAGGTAAGAGAAGGTCTAGATCTTGAGGTTGTTGGAAGGCGGGGCAGTGAGAGGAATGATGGAGAGACTTCAGAAAGACCAGGTGGAAGGAAGGGAAGTGTAGGATTTTCTGGATTTTTCAAAATGCAGATAGGCTGTGGCTAATGAAACTACTGGGATGAGAGGATAGAGAAAGAGCAGTGAACAACTGGGGCTGCTCTTGAGGATTTGATTTGATTTGATCATAGCACGTGAGGTGATTGTGAGGTAGAGCATGAGGTGACCTAAATGGCCGTGATAGCAAAATGGTGGGGTAACACAAGGAAAGCAAATTTTATATCTCGGCCCTATACAAGTGGTGTAGTCAGAGATTGTGAGGAGAACAATTAGAATCAGGACACAGAATTTATAATCTTATTTTATGATGGTCACCCAGAGTTAAACATAGAAAGTGCAGGAAATCTGTCCACAACACTAAAGGCCCAGAATATTCAGCCAAGCTCCTGGATCCCACAGCAGTGTCCTGTATGAGTCCAGATGAAGACCTAGAGCCCATGACAGTGCTTCCCATGAGTCCAACTAGAGGTCTAGAGCCCACGAGAAAGACTCATGCCAGTCTCTTTTATGGATCTGCGCTGGGAAGGCCCAAAGGTCAGCGGTGGAAGCTAGAAAGTCTATGCCACTGGGGTGAAGGAGCTGTGCTGGTAGGTTGATGGTTTTATACTGAAGCTGAGAAGTCACACGCAAAATAAGGACCAGGGCTGCCCTGAAAAGCACAGCCAGCCTCAGCGACATGGAGGTCCCAAGCTCTTCCAACAATAAGAAAGCCAGCGTGACAAATTTCTCCTGGAGATTAAACAGCACACATCTTCCACTCCACAGCAAGGAAGCAATGCTCGATGCAAGGACCAGAGCTTCCCCAAAGTGAACCACAGCCACTCTCAAAGTCCTGAGCTCCTCTGATAATAATGGTCGACTCATATCAGGGAAGCTAGTCATGACCAGTTCCTCCAAGGGAACCAACGGCTCGAACAGCAACACTTAGGAGAACTCATAATGCCTAGCTCTTCTTTTCCATGTCTCCATGCGGGCAACTTTCCTCAGGTGAACCATCTACACTCAGCACCATGCTGATTTAATTCAGCTGGTGTTAAGTTGACCACCAGTTTTTACTCCATAACAACAAGGTACCAGGGATTATTTTATGTACGTTTTAAATGATCTTTTACATTACTGGAAAAGTTAAATAAATGGCCTCTGTCTTTCTTCCCTGCCTTCAACTATTCCTTTCAGTCACACTTCAAGCTTGGATGAGGCTTGACTGTATCCTGATGCCCAGGACTGTGTCTTGTAGGAGGTACTGGGAGAGTGGTGCTTGTTTCAGCTGCTTTGTGCACCCCCCCATGTTTCCAGCACTGCCACCGTTCCCCAGCCCATCTGGAGGTGGCTTTAGTTCTACAGAGTTGGGGTGGATGAGACCCAAGGTCCAAATGATTAAGTGTGTTCACCAGTGGAAGAAGAAAAACATAGGCAAGGCATCACTTTGGGTTTAGAACTGTTGCATTTCAAAAGCTTTTCAAATTGTAGGATGCCATTTAGCAGAAAATTGGGTCTCATTTGCATCTAGCCCTCAGAGCCGGCCTATCCAGACTTAAGATGTTTGTGATTTGGGAAGCAGTTGCCCTTACTGCTTTGTGCAAGGAGCACTTGTGCAAAGACAGAAGCAATTTACCCAAAACTGTGCATTCTCTCTTTCTACAAGGAATTTGAAATCCTATTCCCCGTCCCTCCCTCCATCGCTCCTTTCTTCCCTCACCAACTTCATTATTTTCTGGTGTTTATTGAGGGTTTACTATGTGCCAGGCACTCTGGCGTGAGTGAGATTGTGCTGACTGCTAAGTGCTGCAGGTGGTGTCTTAAAAACAAAAAAGGACAAACACAACTGCAGTGGTCTACATCTGGACGCTTAAGAGCTATTTCTATAAAAGAACTAAACTCATATAAAACAATCAGACTATAATGACAAGGTGAAATGCAAGTAGGCATCGATTATCTAAGTAGCAGAATAATAAGCCTAGTTCAAAAGTGACTCATCTGAGTTCTTAGAGGGAGTCAGTTCAAATTTTCAACATCATAACTAAGAAGAAGTAGTGAAAATATTTCCCAAACCAAGAGCTGAATAAACAGAGACCCACAGCAATGATTCTCAACCTCCTAACTCCACTCCTGGGGACATCTGGTAATAGCTAGAGCTGATTTGGAGTTGTACAATTGGAGAGGGTTGCTGCAAGCCCAAAGATGATACTGAATGCCCTATAATACATGAGACAGAACCCTGTGAATAAAAGCCATTGGCCAGAGGCTGGGAAACCCTGTTTTACAAGTTGAATGATCCAACAGTGTGTGTGTGGGGGTGTGGGACAATTATCTGGATAGCTGGAGATAGATCCATTGGGGAGAGAAGTGATTAAAAAAGAACTTAAAGATTTTGTTGTTTCAGAGTAGTCTTTCAATTTAATGCTATAGGTTCTTGAACAATCCTAAAACAGAAGAGAATTGGTGCTCCAGAAAAATCTGATGCCAGCAGAAGCCAAGAGGTCATGACACTAATTTAGCTTGGGCTGTCCCAGCCCTTCCTGGGTGGATGGCTCTGAAGAGATAAACTGCAGAGACACAATGAGCGAGACAAGAGGACTTACTCTTGCCACCTAAGAAAGGAAAGACAGCCAGAAGTCCAGTTTTGATCATTCCACATGACAGTGTCCTCAAAGACCTAAATATATCCTTCGAGTTTTAGGAGTTGAACTGGTTTTTGTAGTGTTTTTCTTTATAGGAACAATACTACTTTGCTCATCTTGAGGACAAATTTCTTTCAATCAATTTCTATCTTTACTTAAGCCTGACGAGATCACTCATTTTAGGAATTCTGGAGTTGATATCGCTTACATTGTGGGCCTAAGATCTGAGTTCAGTTTTCTTGTTTGCTTGTCAGGAAAAGTTTAGGCAAAAAGTGAGAACAAAACAAAAATGTTTGCTCCTGTGCCACAGTCTTGCTTTGTGGATATCCAAGGATATCCCTCTTCCCCAAGACTGTCCTTTCTGCTCCCTGGAGGGCTGACCAGGGGTATGGAGTGATACCCATTTCTAGTTCCTGTTCTTAGCTGTGCCCATAGCAGTCTGGGGCGGTTTGGTGGTGGTGGTGGGGTGCGTGTGTGTGCACACATGTGCATGTGTGTGCTTCGCTTCTGGGAACAGGGAAAGGGGCAAGGGAGGGAACAGATGGGCCTGCTGGGCTGCTCCTTGGCCTGGAGAATGAAAGGCGGAGAGAATCGTAATAAAAAACGGAAACAGCTGTGTCAGGGCCATGCAGCTTGTGGGGTGGGCCCAAGCCTGAGGGAAGTTGCAGGCTGTTGGGATTCTGCTCCTGGGCTGGGTGGGTTTCACCAAAAGCAGTGTCCTCTGTGTAAACGCTACCCACCCCGTCGTAGATCGTGTGCCCTCTTGCTTGTCCCTTCCCTCTCTGAATCAGACGGTATAATGGAGCTTGAGTGATCTTTTAACACATCAGAGAAGGTTGACAGAGGGACCCTGAAATGTGCTGTTGTTTGTCTGTGCGGTGGGGACTGTTCTTTCTTCTGTCTCACATAATTCCCCCCAACTTTGTTTAAACTTGTTTTTTGTTGAGCTCTTGGCACATAGAGTCAACAGCAGGTTAATATGCCATTTGTTGACGACTGACAGGGATGATACATTGAACAAGCAGAAGAGACATTTAGTCATAATCACTGGCTCCCGTTCAAGCGTGATGGTCTTTCTCCAGAGGGACTTTTGGGCTGGATGACTGAGAAACCAATGGGGAAAACACAGCCTTTTGGAGGAAGAGCTTAGATATCCTATCAGTAAGATAGTTTCTGGGGAAGTGAGGAACTGGCCAATCTATACCCATGTCCCAACATCAGTAATAAGTGATAATTATCATTTCATTTAAATCACTAAGACAGTAATAAAATGTATCCTAGTTATGTAGAGTAATCCAAATGCTAATCAAACAGCAAATACATCTGCAAATTAAGATGTTGATTTTTTAGAGGATCAGTTTATTCATTAAGCATACCTTTATTTTTTGTTTGGTATTTAAAAGCAATGCATGTTTACATAATGAATTCCCAAGGGACTTCCTGCCTCTAAGCTCTTTCTTTGATTTATTCTCTTGACTATATTTAACCCAGAAATACAAGCCTCCATGATTTGTTAACATTACTTGTTTGATATTAGTCTGTTTCTAGTAGGAACAGAGTCTGTCTGTCCTGCCTATATTTCTACCACCAGCTTCTAGCATTGGAATGGTCGGGTGGTAAATGAAGAAGAAATATTTGTTGTCGTGATGATTATGAATTCTTGCGTGATGTGGCCACATGAACAGGACCTAGACAGCTCTTTGGGAACTAGTTGTCTAGGAGGACCATTTTGATTGGTGGCTGTGGGAGGTGGCCTCTGCTGAGCAGAAGAGTTTCATTTGGTCCCATATCCATGGATTGGCTAGTCCTCTCAGCTGATTTCTAACAAGCTGTTATTCAAGACAGTGTCCTGCCATCTTAATTTTTGTTGTCCAGTATGAAGTTCAGGCTTCATTGTGATAATCAACCACTCATACTGTTGTTGGATTAAAATTATCAGATAACATAAACACTGCAGGCAAAAGAGTGTTGGTGGGAATCGAGAGTCAAGGAGCAGGGCCACTGGGGAGACTTAGAAACGCCGTGTCATTTTTTTTTTTAAATCACAGAAAACAGCTGCAGGTGGAAAACAGAATGGATTTCAGGAATTCTCCATGAAGGGAGGGGTTCAGACAGGGGCCACATGGGTGATGAAATTGACTCAGAGGTCAGATGTGTGCTCATGCTTAGTGAGGGTTTCAGAAATTTCAGGGACTTTCAAAATTGGCTTGGTGGTGGCAGGCCGGGGGGTGGGAGGTCTGTCCTGTGAAGAGAGGGAAAGTTTTGCATGGTCTGAAATCCAGGAGCCTAAGAATGAGAGGAGATGAACATCAGGCAACTTCCTCTACTTCTGCTCTGGGGAACACTAGCAGAGAAGATGCCTCATCTTTTCTAAACTTACAGAGATGAAGGATACTTAGAATAAGAGCAATTTTCTTCTGGATCTCTAGGAACCTTAAGCTTTAAAATGCGGAAGTCACACAAATATGTTCTTTCTACAAGACCTTTTATCTGCGTAGTTCTTGGTCAGCTTCCCATAGGCCCAGGGACTTAGATCAATTTACACAAGCATCACTGAGAAGCTCAGATGTTTACTTGAGTTTAAAATTTTCCTTCTTTATCCCTTGACTTTCTCCACCTCCCAAGCTGCTTGCAACTGGGCGGGAGAGGCACATTAGACACTTCTGTATTCCCAGCTCAGTTTGTCTCCAGCTGGACCTGGAGGGCCAGCACAATCTACTCCCTCATAGAGCTTGGCATGTCCCCACACGGGTCTAGCTAGGTTCATACAGTGCCGAGGCAGCTGCAAAAATGAAAAGTCATAAGAAAAATGAACATCTAAACTCTTCCCCTCCAAAGAGAGGAAATAAACATCTGGGTTCCATAAGAGTGTAGAGGAGTCATCAGATCTGATGTCCTTTGAATTCTACAATACAGATGACATGCCAGGGAACTACCTAGAGTACTGAGGAGGAGAGGGGTTGTAAAAGCAAAGAGAAGGTGTGAGGTACCACTTCACATCCGCAGAACCAGAGATCGGAACGTTAAAAATCTGGCAACAAATATTAGTATTGCTCTAGAGGAAGTGGAACTCTATTTCTCGTGGGAGGGTAAAATGGCTTAAGCACTTTGGAAAATAGTTTGGTAGCTTCTTGTAGGGTTGACCATTTATCTATCCTCTGACTCAGTGACATTTATTCAATATAGATTTTATACTGGCTTTATTCACAATAGTCTTACACTGGAAATAATGCAAATATACATTCACAGAAAAACAGATAAGCTCATCGTTACACAGTTATTCAACTGACTACTACTCAGGAAAATGATGGACTAATGATACATCAGTGCCATGGGTGAATCCCAAAAATTATATTGAGCAAAAGTTTCCAGATATAAATGGGCACCTATTAGACAACTCAAGTAATTTGAAGTTCAAGAGTGGTCTCAAGTCTGTGGTGAAAGGCATTAGACCAGAGATTGACTATAGGAGATGGGGTTTGACTGAAAGAGGATACAAGTAGACTTTCTAGGGTGATGGATATGCTCTTTAATGTGATTTAGGAGGTGTCTGCTCAAATGTGTACTTGCATTAAGAATTGTTGATTTGTGCACTTAAGGTCTGTGCATGTCACCAAATGTAAGGTTTGCTTTTTGTTTCTGTTGTTGGTTTTTTTCCCCTCCACAATAAAATAAGGGAAGAGAGTATCTGAGAGGAAAAAAGAAACCTGCACAGAATGCTCTCTGGAGGGCTGCGGTCATGCAATGGGTATTCCTCTTCCCTGCAGGGCAAGATGATGTTACCTACTAACTCTGAAGGGAACAAATGAGGTCTTAAGAGAGACTGTTTGCAGAACTGTGAAATGAGTTCTTGCGGTGGGGATACACAGAGAGCTGGTACCTGATTTGATTCTCAGTACAAGGATGATATGAGAAGTGGCATTTTTCTCTTGGGAAGGGTTGTATTTCTCTTGACCAAGCCTGGGTTTCCTGGGGACAGACAAGTGGGGCATCACTCTGAGTCCTATGTAGCAGAATGAGCTCAGGGACAAGACCTCAGCAGAAAGATGCTGGACGTGCTCTGAGCCTGCTCAGCAATGAAAAAGAAATGAAAAACTGTCTGAATAGTAAACTGCACAAACGAAGAAGGCAAGCAGGTGCCCCGGGGGAAACAGGATCACATCTGATCAGAGGCCTTGCCCACCAGGAGTACCAGTTTGAACTACTCGGACTTGAAAGTTGGTTTCACCCAGACACTTATCCCTGTACTTTTTCTCCCTTGCTTGGCCCATTGGCTTTGACTCTGCCCGGAAGACAGGAAACAACAGCGAGGTGGCAGGGAAGGAGACAAAATGGGCAGTGAAAGGCTTAGTCACCATCCTTCTGTATGGCATATTTTCATCCTGAAACAACCGTGAGCTGAGGAGGAGGGAAAACTCTCAGTATGAAACCTGTTGAGACATTTCTCGAGAGGGATATTTCAGATTTAAAAATAGCTGCAGAAGCCAAAAGACTATCTTCTGAGAACAATGAGTGGAGAGAGGTCTCCTGTGTCCCCTACCTGACAGCTACTGCTCTTAGTCAACATTCAAGGGAAGGGAAGAAGATTGCAGCTCTAGAGTAGCAATGAAGGGAAATGAGTCAACAACTCACATAGGTTACCTGTATATCTAACTGCCCAGTAAGCATTTCCAACTAACTTCCGGTATTCCATAATTTGTTAAATGGTCCACTTCTCACCTTGGCATGGGGGACTGAGCACCGAGGTTACCCTTGCTGCCACCTTCTCTATCTTCCTCCCACCAATTCTCCACTCCTGCCACTTTTCACCTCTTACTCCTCTCAAAGTTGTCCCTTTCTCTCATTTTTGATTTCTACTTCCTTGGTGTTACTTTAGGCTGTCATCTCTTCTGCAATGGATGGACGATTTGTTTTAAATTGGTCTCCCTGTGCCAAGATTTGACAGGAAATTCAAAAGTCTGAATTGATTCTGGGCAGAACAGTGGTCTCTTTAAAAAACACAATGGCTCCTTCCGTAAGATGGTGAAAGTTCTTTTCAAGTTCGTTTTGATTCTACCTTCAATTTGTCCCTGAGCTGGTTCTCTGCTATTTACTCACCCATTTCCTATCCTAGTCACATTTGCCCCAAAGAATGATCCTGTTTCATATCTACATGGTCTTCCAGTTTCTTCTCCGTACCAAAAGTGTCTCTACCGAGAAGCAAACATCCAAAGCCTTAGTTGAAGGAGACAAACACATACCAAAGATCGTATTAGAAAGAAGAGGTGTCCCAAGGGTAGAGTGATGAATTAGACAGGGACCAGGGTGATGGCAGAATGGACCACTCTATGTCCCACTCTCAGTTAAAGGCTGTGGGAGCAACTGACGAACTGAGATCTGAAATATGGAAAGGATATGACAGGGTGATTCTGATGAAAAAGTGTTTAGGTCAAGAAAGTAACAAGTGCAAAGGTGCAGAAGTATCAAAGAGCTTGAGATTTGAGAATCAGGATGAAAGTCAGGGTTGGGTACATGTAGTAGAGAGAGAAGTGGAGGTCATAGAAATAGGCAAAGGCCAGATTGCATAGGGCTGGGGGTCAGAAAAGTGTTTTTGTGGAGAGCCATCTAGAAAACATGTCCCATATGGCCACCTCTGCTTCATAGCAAGGATGTGCAGAGACAATGTGGCTGTAACTCCGCTCTAATAAATTTGCAGTGGCAGTGGAGGGCCAGATTTGGTGTTTGGGCTATAGTTTGCTAAGACTTGGAGTAGGGCAGTTGAATGGTACCATAAAGAATTTGGATTTTGTTCCAAGCGAATAGGTTAGGAGATTTTGAGTAAGGAGCATTATATGGTCACACTTGCCTGTAATATAACCCACAATATAGATATTGTATTTCTCCATTTATTCTCCTTTCCCATTATGAACTCTATTTCAAATTATCTTTTGAAAATTGAAGGGTGAGGAGAGTTTTCGGTAGTTGCTTGCGCTGTTTGCTAGTTATGTAACCTTAGGGTAATTGCTTAATATCTCTGAGCCTCAGTTTCTGCCTTCATAAAACTGCAGTAACACCTTTCTATAGGAGTTACTAAATGGATTAAATGAGATCATGTATATAAAACATCTGTCACAGTTCCTGGCAGAGCAAGGGCTCAATGATGTAAATTGCTTTTCCTCTTTTTCTTTCCATTGAGCCTGTATATGTCATACTGCAGTTAAAACAGGAGTAAATGTAAAACTTAGTAATTGGGTTCAGAAAATCAGTCACTCAATTATAGGCTCTAAGAAGTTGTTCAGCATAACTAGGTGATTTGGGCTGCCACGAGGGCTAATACAGTTTTAATTTATATAAATAGAAGCACAATTTTTATTACAATAATGGCAAATATATATATTCCATGTTATTCAAACCATCTACACAGTCCTGGAGATAATTCTGTGGGTGCTAGTTTGAGAATATTAATAAGATACATTCAAAGAAGAATTACAAGATATAAAGGGTTTTTGGAAGCATATGTAAAGGGCATTGGAAATGTTTAGCTTGGGGGAAAAAGACTAAAAAAAACTTGAAAATGTTACAGTTAATTGAAGGGCTATCTTTCATTTGGATAGAAAGATAAGTTTCACACTATACTGGTATAGCCCTGTGTCTTTTTAGACTATTGGGTTGAAAATGCAGAGATAAGGTAATCCCGCAATTAAAAAATCTTCATGATAGCAGAAGTGACCTCTCAATGAGGGCAAGCATTTCAGAAGAGATGGCAAAGTACAGAACCACTGAGATATTCTACAAAGTATTTCTGCAATTACAACACATGCAAGCTGAACGACTTCTCTTTCTACCTTCCTAATCTCTGATTCCGTAAGTATGCAATCTGCATTAAACAATTTTTTGGAGACCCAAGAGATTCTTTGAGGTACCAGGTCTGAAATCCTTTTTTTGTAGTCTCTAGTAAAATGAGGAAGGTGAGATGCATAAATTCATGGTTCCCCAGGAGTAGAGAGACTCATATAAGTCCATGTAAATTGAATCATAGTAAATTCCATGTTACTGAAAAAGAAATGAACACGAGAAGAAAAAAACAGGTCAGTAAGTGCGCACACAAACCACTCCCACATTGGTCACCACCTCTCCTCTCCTTGTGCCTGGCCTCCCACAAGAAACTATCAGCTGCATTTTTTTTTATAGCATGAGATAAGAAAATGCAAATGAGGAAATAAAAGCTCCATGAAGGTAGTCTTTCTTGCTTACTCTTTGATCCTGATTCACAAAAGCAGACCAACAAATGCTTATGAAAAGAACGAGAAGTAGAAATACTCTTAAAGTGGAATATGGCAATATAGAATAATGGGAATTGGATTCAAGTCAATACAAAATCCTGAAAATTTAAGCAATGTGCCTAACAATAGTATCCCATTCGATAATAAATGCATCACCCCAAATTTAGTCTTGTTGTTTCAAAAAAATTGGGGATTGACTTTGTTGTATTCTGTCCTAAAAGGATCAACCTGCCGAAATCCAGAGTACTTTCTAATCTGTGAGCAATGGAAAAGGAATTAGCCCGAGAGGGCCCAGCAGACATTTTATCCGCAAGGGTCTATGGGCTACCATAATGTAAATGCAGAAGAGAGGCGGCATAAGAAAGGATAAGAAGAAAAGAGTAACAAAAGTGAAGCAAATAAGTAGTTGTGTGTGTGGATTACTAAAACTTGTTGTGTGCATTACCTAACCTAACCCTAATTATGCCCACGAGATAACACCATTTGAGCCCCAGGGTGATAAGAAACTTGAGTAAGGATACATGGTTGAATGCTATGCTAGAAGATCCCAATAATGGATGCTGTCAGTATGGAAATAGGTTCATGGATATGATACAAAATAGATATTAACTCAGTACCTACTGTGTGTGAGGCACTGCTGAGAACAGATTGACATCTCTCTTGTCTGCAGGTTCCTGTGCCATGGTATTACTGCCCAGCAGCCATGGTCATGGGCAGTCTAGGTTCTGTGGAGCCTGGAGCTCCTACTATTTTTTGTTTTTAATTTACTTTGAGGGGGCTGTTTTTAAAGAAAAAGAACATGAATTTTAAAACAATGAGATTAAAGAACCTTAAGCTTGTGCTTAAGGAGTGTTGAAGATCAGCCTCTATTTGCATCTTAGTAGGCCCATTTCTGGCTAGATGATGGTTCATTAAGCACTTTAGCATAAAAAGTGCTGCAGTGGTGCCTCTAAGGTGTTCACTTTGGGAATCAGGGGCTGGGAGAGGATGGGGTAGTGTTAAAGTGAGAATGTTAAGCACATAGCTCACACCAGCCCACGTGGTTCTATTTTCATAATAGACCAAAAGACTGATTTCAAATGAGTTTGTTTTTATTCCTTCTGGTTTAGAAGGGGGAAAAAAAGCTTCCCTTTTGTGAAAAGAGTTAAGAAAGAAAAGCTGTGAGTACAAATAAACAAATAACCTTGGGTTTAAATACAAGCTTTTTTCTGTTCTGGAGGATTCTTTGCTAGGTTTCTAATCAATGTGTTCTCGTTGCCACGGAGATAAGCTCTATGTTTCTGGCTTTAGAATAAAAATTCCTCTGAAATATTCTTTAATCTGGTGATATGGGGTATTGACTAGTTCTGGTGGATAAGGGTAGCTGAGAGTCTGAGGAATTCTTTCTCTGAACTCCAGGGTCTCCTGTATTTTCCTGGGTATCAGAGCCACTCTGGAATCTTGCATAGAACTCTTTGTCCTGGGTGTCACTCTGGGAAATTCTCATTTTGCAGGAGGACTGCTGTACGCACCAAAAGCGTCAAATATGGTTAATTTATTGGCTATTTCTAGATGAAAAATCACTCTATTAATGACTGTGTTACAAGTAGGAGTAATGGTAAACATGCCCAGTAAAGGGGGAAACTGAGGTACAAAGAAAAGCAACCTGCTTTAGACCATCTAACAAGTTGATGTCCAAATAGAACATTCTGGTTCTAAAAGGCCTGCCAAGAGTTGTCTACTTAGAAATGGAGAGAAAGTCTAGCAAACAAGATGGCTTTGATCTGGAAGGGAATGTTCACAGTTGGGACAGAGAATATTGATTTTAATAGACAGAGATTAGGATGAATAAGGTGGGCAAGAATTAATGAATACCACAAAGACTTTTAAAAAGGACTTAGTGAGAACTGGCAAGAGGGAAACTGAGAGAAACAGAGATTTTGGAAGAATGGTGGATAAACTGTGGGCCTAACTGACCAGGAGGCTGTGGGTGTAAACAAGGAACAGAATCTGATGTCTGCAGGGGTAGGGATTTGCAGAGGCCCTTGCAGATCACAGGCCCTCAATCAATGTTTGTTGCAGGAATTTGCAAAGAAGGCCGATTACTAATGTGGCCTCGATTTGGTAACTACCATTTTCCTGGTTGCCAGGATCCCCAAGTGGGATGCATGCCAGGAATCCAATAAGCAGAAGCAGACACTGTGAGGTAATGGCAGGACTGTCAAGACTGTGGTCTCAGTGGACAAACCTGCCTGAGGTGGCAGAGGTGACTTACCTTCTCAGGGACACTTCCCCTTCCACCTGGGGCGGGGGCTGGAGGAGGTGGGAGGGAAGGAGTGATTTCATCTGTTTAATGAAAAATGACTGAACGTTTCTCTGAACCTGGAAACTCCCCATGTAACTCGGGCCAAGGAAAACAGGTTTAAGTCCCATTTCTTCTTTGGGGATGCTTTTGCATTTGCTCAGAATGAGTTAAACTGGAGGCAATAGAAAAATAAGGTAACTTCCTTCCATTGTCTCTGTGGAGAAATCAGGAAAGACCTGAATCATTTCATGGGTTAATACACTGGCTTCTCTCTGGTTCCCCGTGGAGCCTCTTCTAGGCTGGAGCTCTTTGCCTTGAGAGTGGGCACCCCATTTCTTTGGTGTGTGTTCACAATAACACAAAGTTTGCCATATGGCATTCAGACAAAGGAGTCATCCGCTTTGGCATTCTGTCTCCTGACAAGCTGCTGATCTCAGGTCCAATATCTCCTATTCTCTCGACCTCTACGAGGGAAAAGCTTTTGCCCTGAAGCAAGAGGTTGTTAAAACCAGAAGCATTTTTGCCAGTGTGGGCAGCTGTGGACATGTCATTCTCTGCATGACCTACTGGTGACCTACCGGGGTGGCACTTTTTAAGATGTTTGCATATACAGTTTTGGGGAGTCACTTTTTTCCCTCAAGGTCTATTTCAATGAAAATGTCACAGTAGTCAGCATTAAACTTCCTCTTTTGTGACCCTAGTGCCCAAATCTTTTTTCACAGTAAATAAATCATAGGGTCATTTTCTTTTTAATGCAATGTATATTTATTGTAAACAATAATATACAAAAAACAAAAGAAAGGTAAGTTCACAGAGAGAACAAAGGTTTGGAGGGAAAACAAGCAAAACAAACAAAACACAAACACAAACCAAACCTTACCTAAAAAGAAAATATGATTTAAATGCCAGGCTTCTTAAGTTACAGAAATACTTTTTTTAAAAGATCTTTTATACAGAAATTGAAAGATGCCATATGAGTGCTTTAAGATTTTATTCTACCAACTTCTAAAACTGTTAATATATCTTTTTTTAAATTAAAAAAAAGTCTGCTGTCTTTTTTAAAAAGCAATCCTCAAACTCTCCAGCCACAGCAGTCAGGAAGGATTAGGGTCTGTCAGTGGGCTCGTTCAGTCCTGGTGTGTCCCTGCCCTCTGAGAGTGTACAGAGGGGTACCTATGACAGGTACTCACATTGTCTTGTGTCACAGCACATGCACACACGATTTGGGCAGCCCAAAAGTCTGTGGCAGAAAACACTGCAAATGACTCAGTGATATACTACATTTGCAAATCTCTCATTTGTACAAAAGAGAGAGAGAGAGAGAGAAAGAGAGAGAGAGAGAGAGAGAGAGAAACAAGTTTCCAGTTTGTTTTCAACAAAAACAACAAAGAAAAAAAAAAGACGGACAAAAAGGAATTTGTACAAATCTAAGACAAAGAATCCAAAGAAACTTGCTTTTCATAATAAAAAAAGATTAAAGAGATAAATAAAAAAAACTGGTTACAGTTAAGAACATAATTTAACAACAGATGATCATACCCTCTAAGGAAGGTTCCAACAACCTATTTTAAAGAAGGTAAATTAAAAAGAAAAAAGAAAAAAGGAGGAAGATTTCTTTTTCAATTAAAACTTCTCCTTACAAAATAAATAATTTTTTTGTACCACGTGGAATGTCTGGAAGGGTACCTGCTGGTGTTCAGAGAGACACAGGTGACGCTGTGAGCACAGACTCCAGCATGTGCAGTCCACATGGGGCCAGGGCAGGCAACCAGGGACAGTACTCTGGGGCACTTGCTTGGTGGCTGCTGAAACATTCCCCAATCAGATTTCAGTCTCCTTTGCTGCCTTTTGCTTCTTCCTTAAGACTGAAGGCAATAAGCAAAGGCAGGAGGACTGGCAGGAAAAAAAAAAAAAAAAAAAGCACAAGTATTTTTCCAGCAGCACAGTTTAAGGCTCAAGGTGTGTTCTTCTTGTTTAAAATATATATCTCTACATATATGGATAAAGCTTACCAAATGTGTCTCTACACTATCTGTTTACTCCCATATTTGCAAAATAAGGCTTTAATTCTTTTCATATTAAGGCGGCTCCTCCTCAAATGTCTGAAGCTCTGAGGAATGAAGCAGAGCTTACCCCCAAAACTAATCACAGAACACATTTCTGTCCTTTTTAAATGTTAATATAATCACATACTTTGCTTTTTTCCATTTTTTTTGTAAGAGAAAGCAAATCTGTACAAAAATACTCTGTTTGCAAGAAAAGCTAGGGCGCACTAAGAGTAGTTTAGCTGTTGGAAAAATAAGAGCATTTAGTTTTTGTAAATCTAAAAATATGTATAAATCCCCTCAAATGGTAATGAATCATACACAGTACATACTAAAAATATTTAAAATAGAGAATATTCCTCACAGAGGACTTTTTTTCTTTAATTACTGCTAAAAAAATAATTACAAAGTCCAGACAGGCAGGGAGATTGAGCAAATCGGTCGCGATTCTCCGTATCCTCCACACTTGCTCTGACGAAGTCGAAGTCCAGTTGGCTTCCGGTGCCGCTGGCCCACGTAGCCAGGAGTGGCCTGGCCACTGATTCACACGCAACAGGTTGGTCATGCGTTTGGATAGGTAATGTTTCTGTCTTGGAATCTCAGTACGAGTCGCCTTTAGCTTTAAGAAACAGGAGAAACAACAAAGCAAAACAAACAAACAAACAAATAACAAAAAACCGTCCAAAGGAGATTCTGGTTCTTTTTCTCTTCCGTTCTTTTTCTGCACATCAGGCCGTCACCACCCTTGGTTCAAGGTCTGCTCAAGGTCTGGTGAGCTGTGTGTAGACGGGCTGCTCCCACTGCTGCGGGCTGTGGGTCTGCGGGATGGAAGGGACCCCGGAGGTGTCGGCGATGGGGGTGTACATGGGGCGCTGGGCAGGGTTCATGTAGCTGAAGGTGGAGTAGAGCCCAGAGCCCTGGCCGGCCGCGTGGCTGTAGAAGGAGCCGGAGCTCTGGTGGTCGGCGTAGTCGTACTGCGAGCGCGTGATGGGCGGGTAGGCGGGGCCGTAGTGCGGGAGGCTGAAGGGGCTGTAGGCGAGCTGCTGCGGCGAGTGCTGCTGCTGCTCGCTGTAGTGGCTGGGGCTCAGCTGCTCCGTCTTGATGTGCGTTCGCTGGGACTGCCCGGGCTCGCTGCTCAGGGTGGTCAGCGCGTGCGCCTGCGGGGGCTGCGGGGGCGCGGCCTGCTGCTGCGGGGGCGCGGCCTGCTGCGGGGAGGGGGCCTGCGGGGCCGCCGGGGCCTGCGGGGGCTGCGGCGGCGGCGGCGGCGGCGGCGCCTGCTGCTTGGACATCCACACGTGGCCCGCGCCTGCCGGGGTCGCTGCGGTGCTGCTGATGCCGTAGCTGCCGGTGTAGGTGACCTGGCCGTGCGTGGCCGGCACCCCCGGGTGGCCGTTGGGAGGCAGGTACTGGTCGAATTCGTTCACGTCGAAGGTCTCGATGTTGGAGATGACGTCGCTGCTCAGCTCGCCGATGTCCACATCGCGGAAGTCGATGGGGGGCTGTCTGCCGCCCTCGGGCAGGGGGCGCCCCTCTCGCTTCAGGTCAGCTTTGCCCGGCTGCGCGTCGGTTTTGGGAGTGGTGGGTGGGGTCGGTGGGCCCTGGGATTGTCCTGCGGATAATAAAAAGAAGCGCAGGCTAATCAACAACGCCCTAATCTTAGGAACTCTCCTGGGCCCTCCCTCGTGGTTCCGGAGTAATAAGGACCCGCACCTCAACGGAGGCGGCCACAGCGGAGGCAAATCCCGGAATGATTAACTCGCCGGTACACACTGGGTAGCCTCCTTCTTTCTGGGGAGGGTCGGAGGGCCCCCGGGTCCCGAAGACCAAATTGTTACTTGTGGAAGAGCGCCCTGTGTGCTTTTGGGGCGGAGGAGCGTAGAGACAAGGAGGGTAGTTTCATAAAAGCTGTGAAGGCATGTTTTTAACCTGGCGCTTAAAAAACTCTCTTGGGGTGCTGGGATTGAGCTGGGGTGTGTGTGCGTGTGCGTGTGTGTGACGGGGTGTCCACTGGAGCCCTGGGCTGGAGCTAAGCAGGATTAGGCTCCCAACGTGGGGTTGCCCTCCCCAGAGAGGGCGAAGTCCCAGGCCACCGGCTCCGGCGGGGTCTGGTGCGGCCCGGCCTGGGCCCGTGCGGGGACTCACCCGAGTGCTCGCCGGGGGAGTGCACCTCGCTCATGCCCGACGAGGAGTGCGGGGAGTCGGCCTGCAGCGCCTTGAAGATGGCGTTGGGGGAGATGTGCGTCTGCTCCGTGGCCTCCTCGGCCTCCGCCTGCCCGTTCTTCACCGACTTCCTCCGCCGCGGCTGGTACTTGTAATCCGGGTGGTCCTTCTTGTGCTGCACGCGCAGCCGCTCGGCCTCCTCCACGAAGGGCCGCTTCTCGCTCTCGTTGAGCAGCCTGGGGGTGGGGAGGGATTCGCAGATGAAAGGAGGGAGGGGTCAGCGGGGCAGCCGAGCTGTCCCGTCCCGTCACTCCCCTCCGCGCACACCGCCCCCCCGCCCCCAGCCGCTACGGCTGCGCCTAACTTTTCTTGGAAAAAATAAGTAAATAAAAGAAAGAAAAAAGCCAAAAGTAAACCAAAAGAAGACTAAGTTCGAGAATTCCGACCTGAGCCACCCCTCCCCGCCCGTCCCCTCCCCTTCTATTTTGGAAACCTTGGAGATGAAAATAGCTGCCCGCCGCTGCCACCCGAAACGCCTTTGCTGCTGAGTTATCCCCCCACCTTTCAAATCTCTCCGAAAAATCCCTTACACTGGCAGAAACTGCCCCCGACCCCCCGCTATGCCCGGTGCCTCCCTCCTCCCCTGTCTGGGGTCTCCTCCAGCACACCCCTTGGATGGGGAACCGCACGGCAGCACAGTAAGGCAGGAGATGGAGGGGGACCTCCCTCCCCATAAACTTAAAGGCTACAGGTCTGGCAGTCCATCCCCTCCCACGAGGCTCCCGCAAGCCTCCCCAAACTCGGCCGCCCCCTCCCACTGACTCCCAGGCAGCAAACCCAAGCCGAAGTCAGACTCCGAGCCAAAGTTACACCTCCGTCCCCCCCGCCCCGCCCCCGCCCTTTCCTCCGGCTCGGGGAGCTGCGCCTCCCTGCCTCGGGAGGCGGGGCAGGGGCCGGCGGTGGGCCAGCGCCCCGGCCGCCCTCAGCCCACTCTGCTCGGCGCGGCCCCCCCGGGCCTCACCTCCAGAGCTTGCCCAGCGTCTTGCTGAGCTCGGCGTTGTGCAGGTGCGGGTACTGGTCCGCCAGCTTCCTGCGCGCCGCCTGCGCCCACACCATGAAGGCGTTCATGGGCCGCTTGACGTGCGGCTTGCTCTTGCTGGAGCCGTTGACGCGCACGGGCATGGGCACCAGCGTCCAGTCGTAGCCCTTGAGCACCTGGCTGACCGCCTCGCGGATGCACACGGGGAACTTGTCCTCCTCGCTCTCCTTCTTCAGGTCCGGCTCGCCTTTGGGGAACGTGTTCTCCTGGGGTCGCGTGTTCTCCGTGTCTGAGCCGGAGCCCGATGGGCAGGGCGAGCCGGCCGAGTCCTCGGACATGGTGGGGCTGGGGGCGCCGGACAGGCCCTTCTCCTGCTCGTCGGTCATCTTCATGAAGGGGTCTAGGAGATTCATACGCGGGCCCGGGGCAGGGGGCGGGTGGCCGGGAAAGGCGAGAAGCCGCGGCGGCTCGGGGATGCGAGGCGCGGGCTCCTCTCCCCTCTGCTGCCCGGACGCTGACGCTGACGCGGGCGCGGCGCGGCGCGAGCGGCTCCCGGGGAGGCTGGCGCGCCACCTGGTCGCTGGAGGCTGGCGCTGGGGTGGCAGATCCGCAGCTGCCCGCTCCAAGTGGGAAGGGCGAATTGGAGAGAAGGAGGAGGAGGAAGGAAGAAAAGCAAGAGTGGGGCACTTGCACCCTTCTTTTCTCTACTTGCACAGAGTTCCCGGGGTGATACTGGCAAGTTGCAGCGCCACACAAGTTCCCAGTCAGTTCCGAGCTCCGCTCTCGGCTCGCTGACTCCCAGCCCCGGGTCTTCTCAATAAATACTCCCCTCACCTTGGAGACGTCCAGCCAATCACAGCCCGGCAGCCCTGGCTGAGGAGCAGCTCATTGGGCCCGATTTGGAGTGGGGAGGAGGATTGTGGCTCTGGGCTGGGTGACGAGACCGGAGGGGAGGAGAGGGGAGGGGACCGCAGCCCAAGGGTGGATGGTGGGAGGGGGTAGAGGGTGGGGGGAGTGCTGCGGGAAGGCGGGGGACCCGGGACGTCCAAATGTGTAAGTTGCCGTACAAATGTCAGAACTTTGGTACAGCTCGCATGGACCTTAGCGCGCACACGTGTGTGTGTGTGTGTGTGTGTGTGTGCACGCGTGCGCGCGCGGGCGTGTGTCTAGACTGGGATCTGCCCCCACCTCGACACTTCTGTTCACTGGTCTCTTGGCGGCACCGGGGACTTCGCTGGAGTTTTCAGTATTGGAAAAGCAGCCGCTCCTAAATGTGTAGTCCGGTTTCTGCGCCTGGAGCCTGCTGCTCGCTTCCAAAAGTGCTTAGAAATGATCTTTGGAAGCAAACGTTTTGGTGACTCAACGTCCGCTGTTCCTCCGTAATAATCCATATAAATAGATTAACATGCTCTGGTTCGCCGGGGCTGGTGCGGCTGGTCGGGATTCTGCTGCGCTCTTGCGAAGGGAATCAATGAAAAGCAAAGCAGAGCCCTGGCGGAGGCAGGCGCGGCGGTGCCCGGCCGACCCGCGCGCCACCTCGACCTTGAACTCCGCGAGTCCTGCTCCGGCCCCCAATCCCCCACCCTGCCGACGCCCCTCGGTGACAGGGTTGCTGCTTTCCTGTTCTGCTCTTTGCCTCCTGGCCGAGTCCAGAAAAGTCAGCAGCGTTGGCCCTGCAAAGAGCCTGCAAACCGCGTTAGTTCGGGGACGGGACTTGGCGAGTGTGGCCCTCCGGCGCCCAGAGGCCGAGCGGGTCACTTGGTTTGTCAAACTCCAAACAAATGGGCCCCCCCGGAGACAAAACGGTCTGCGTGGCAGCGCCGTGTAGCGCCCGCTGTCACGGAGCCCCTGGAGCGGGGAAGCGCCGGTGGCTGGAACCTGAGTCGGTCTCTGCAGAGCCGCACGCAGGTGGACCCGTGAGGGAGGCCGCGGAGGTGCCTCTGATGTATCTCGAGTGTGATTTGAGCCCAACCTTTGTACTTTACGGAGACTCTTAGAGCCGGGCTGGGTAAGTGCGGGGTTATCTGTTCTGCAGCAGAATGGTCTCAGTCGCCGGCCGGTTACAAGACTTTGTAGTCACAGATCGACGCACGACGGAGGAAAACTCTTCATTTCGAACCCCCGCCCCGTTTTCCTGCCGCCTTCTGGCTCTTGCAAAAGTCCGCCTTGAGTTAAATTACTGGTGTTGTGAATTGGCCCATATCCTATCAAAGGCAGATTTTCTTCCCTTGATTTACTAAATGCGATCATTCTGATAAAGTTCAAACGAATGTTTTATTTGAAGTGTTTCTTAAAAAACTTTCTCTCGTTTTTTTCCAAAGTCGACGTTTCTTATAGGAAGAGAAACTGTGGATAAGTAGTCAGAACCCTTGGTCAACAGCATTCTTTTTTTAAACGAATGCAGCTCGCTGACTTCCGTTGTCTCTAGCACCCTGTAGTTTATTTGCGAGTTGACGAGACCGGCAAACGATGGTCTTGTATTTTTGGCTCTTTGGCTACTACGCTCAGAAAATTTAAGGACGATATGCCCTGTACTTGGGAATAATAAGTAGTCCCGCATAGTATGGACACATTTCTGCACCCTGGAGAGGTTCCACTCCTGTGCGAATTTGTGTGCTTCACGGACACCTGATCGGGGAGAAGACTCATAAACCACGGGGAGATGTTCTAAAGAACTCCCCACGACGTAATTATCACATTTAGTGGCACAAAGGCAGTGAACCCGAATGTAGCTTTAAGATATTTTGGAATATTTATCACTAAATAGTTGTCGATATACACGACTATACCTTTAACACAGCTATGCAATGAGGAAGGTAATGTATAGCAGCACTTTAAATAACATCTGGTGCTGTGTACATTTTTTTTGATGCAAGCATTTTGTATCCTTGTATTTTTTTTTTTTTTGAAAATTGTCTTCAAAAGGGACTGCAGTTTTCAGCCGCATCCAAAGGGGGCGCCAAAAGCCCAGAAACTGTAACTCAGCGACACTGCGGGAACATGTTGATGGTGTGTTCCACTGGGTCGGACTGCTTTGGGGTTGAGGTTTATCTCGGCAGGAATTCCTACAAGATATACCCTCCTGTGCCGGGCCACCCCTGCAACATCATTACGGGAACTTGGGAAGTGTGTCTACGGGGGACAGGCACGGAGATGCCTAACATTTTTCTGCTGCGCAGAGCTGGGCGACTGAGCCCTGAGAAAGCCTCTTATCCCCAGGTGCCCAGAGCGGCCTGGCTTGCCAAGATCAGGCCAAGCGTGGCGCGTGGGCGCCTTCAGTTAGAAAATGGTTGATCCTGCGTTTCTCTCGGGGCCTCCGGTGCCCAAGTTTTTCCCGTTCCCACTCAAGGCGTTTGGCTTCCTTTGACTTCACTTTCCTGGGTGTCCCCGACAGACAGGTCGCCCCTTGCTGACCCAGGAGCAGGCTCGCTTGCTGTCGGTGGCCGCCGGGGGACCTTGGCGAGAATAACTCGCTCCCGCCGTTCAGGTTACAGATCGGGAAACTGAGGCTGTTGAGCCGGTTTTAGCTAGAGCGTTCTGCCGGGAGCTTAACGCACCGGGGCTCTCGATCCGATGGGGCCAAGGCCAGGCCAGGGCGAAGGTCCAGACACGCGCCGGGCGACTGAAGACGACTCGCGGCTGCGATGTGCTCTCGACTCTGCAGCCCGCGCCACGAGGCCGCCGGGGGCGGAGGCACCGAGGTGCGAGCGGATCCCAAGGGGGTTCTTGGGAAACCGAGGTCCAGGGTCCCCCACTCCTCAACCCCTGCCTCCCTCTTGCAGCCTCCCCGGCGCTCAGGTTCCCCCGCGGGGGCCTCCGACCTCCCCGCCTCGCACGGGCGTGAGCGAGCGGAGCCGGAGCGCAGGTTGCCGCGGGGCTGCGTGCGGGCCCCGCGGCGCGGGCAAAACCTCAGCCGGAGGGTTTCGAGCGCGGTCGGGGTGAGGGTGAGGTGGACCCTTCACCTGGGGGAGTAAGGCCCTCAGCCTCTAACCCTACAATTTCTCAGCAGCAGTGGGGCCACCTAAACCCGTTTGCAGTGGGGACGCAATCCTGGGAGGCTCTGTGGGACCCCAGGGATCTGGGCCCGGGGCAGCGCTGCCTCCGGAAGCGCTCCCCCGCAGGGATGCGCCGGCTCTCCCCCGGTGCCCGGCCGGTTCCCTTGGGCGGATCCTGCAGGACCTCGTCCCGGGTGGGGCGCTCAGGCCCCTGCGCGCTGCGCGCCCGCCCAGCCGCTGCTCGCTTTGCTTTTCCACCCAGACACGTTCCCTTGGGAAGGGAGCGCGGCAGGTAAGCCCCGTCTCAGGACAGCAACCGGAGAAGGGAAAAGGAAAGTGCCAGACTGATTTGTAGGTGCACACTAAATACCTGAATAAATGTGACCTTTGGACGTTTTGCCCCAAGTGTGTGTATTTCCCATCCCAGCCTCTAGGCCTTCCCCACCCCGGCACGCGTTTCCTAATCGCCTTTGCTTGTGAATTCCTACACGTTAATTTCTTCCCAAACGGACGCCCTACTTTGAGAGGTTGATAAGTGGAACCCTAACCCCACTAAAACTACAGACTAGATCTCGGTTGTCTTCCCCTGTTCTGTTTTCGCAGAGAAAGAGGAGCTGATGGGGCATGCTGGGTGAGGGGGTGTGAACCGTCAACCTGGCCCCTGGTGACCCGGCCAGGTGGTGGGGCATCTGGTGGCTGGGACCCAGCGAGGCGCCCTGGGGGTGAGGACCGGAGCCAAACCCAGAGACCGGATGGGCTGGCTGGTCCGGGAGCGGCTGAGTCTCAGAGGGGAAAAGGAGCGTGGGGTGGGAGGCCCCAATTCCACAGGTATGGTGCTCTCTCCTTTAAAAAAAAAAAAAAAAATATATATATATATATATATATATATATTTTTTTTTTCATTCAATCTTTTGATTTCCCAAAGTACCTGTCCTTTGCGGTGCTAGGGAGCCGCGCTCCCTGCAGACTCCCTCAACGCCTAGGTGAATGTCCTAGGCCAAGTCTTTCTTCTCTGCCCACCCGTCCCCTTTTTAGCCGAAGGTGCTCTTGCCTTGCTGATTTAAATATAAAAATCAAGGGAGCGCTCCATGTGCGGGGGTGGGGGGACCCGGCCCGGGGTCTCAGGTCAGCCCCGCCGGTGCTGACTACACAGGTGGCAGATTCAGACCGACCCCTCCTCCATCTCCCTCCACCTTTCGGTTCAGGGGTATCCAGGCTCTAGAAGAGCGCGGACCAGGAATGCTGAGTTGTGTGCTTTCCCTAGGGGAGGGTGGCTCTACGGCTTTCTGAGGGGTCCTTTCGGGTAGATGATTCCTGATCCTCCTGAATGGGAAACAGTGTCTCCCTGAAACCATAGAGGAGAAAGGCATGCCTTACAGCCGTTTGGAAGGTAACTGCCCGAGTCCAGAGGAGTTATTTTGTGTCTTTCCTGAAACCCTTTTCCTGCTCTGCAGGACCCGGGAAGCTCCCCGGAGCTTCTTCCGGGCCACACTGAGCCTTTTTGCAGCTGCGTGGTGCTGGGCTCTGCCTCGGTTTGGAAGCCACGTGAGGGTGAGGAAGACGCCAGGGCAAAAGCCCGAAGCTGGGTCTTAGCCCTTGGTCAGAGTTGTGGAAACAGCCCAACTTCGTTCGGTCCAGAGGGCCTGGGGGAGGCCACGGTGGAGGTCACCCTCCTCCCAAACTTTTGAGGTGATACAGAATTGCGACATCATAACCTTTCAGGCTTGAACCACAAACTTGGAAAAATGTCCCTAAACCCACGGGGCAGGCAGACTTGGGCCTTATTAAACGGCGCTGGGGTTTCCAGAGAGGGGGCCAGAGGAGCTAGCTCCCTCCACGGGGCTTCCTGACTTCTTATTCGAAGCTGCGGGAAAGGCAGGGTGTGTTATTATTCCCCGAACTTCTGGGCTCCCTTGGAACCCAGGCAGTGGTGGCCTGGCTTCTCTAGCCTCAGAGAACAGATTAGAGTTTTGAAGACAGTGGAGATTTTTGGTTTTCTTTTCGTTTTCCTCTTTTCTGGGTGCCATCCTTTTCCTGTCACAATGTAAAAGGAATAATGGCCTTGAATTCCTTTTTCCCTCATCTTTTCCTGCTTTTATGTTCTTTGGAGGGATTTAGAAATTTGGAAAAGGGAGGAGAGAGGGCCAGGTTTGTATACACCCACTCCTCAATTCATTAACACCCAGAAAAATCTCACAGTGTTCTTGTCACTATCTTAGGACGAAACGTATTCACTTCCCACGGGAAGGGGCAGGTGGTTCGCTCTCACACCGAGTTCTAGGACTGGAATCTGTGCTTTCTCCTCGGCTTTCTCGGTATTTCCACCGCAGGCTTGATACAGTTATAAGGCATAGGCTGCTCACAGACACCAGTTCCCTGCTGAGAGCTCATACATGTCAGCTTCCACTGGCGGAAGAAGAGTATCTTGACCTCATCTGCCTTCATAGTCACTGGCAAAGCAGAGACAGCAAAGCCCTTACTGGTGTAGTTCAGAGTTAAGGGTAACTACGGCGTCAAGTTCTGGTGTTTAATGTTTCCCTTAATACTTGCATGGAGCAGCCGGGAGAGGTGGTAACTGACTGAGGATTGATGTCTGTGACAGGAAACAAAGGCAGCCCGTGTGTGTGTGTGTGTGTGTGTGTGTGTGTGTAGTCAGGCATTCTAACCACCACCACTCACTCAGGTTCCCCCAAACCCTCCCAGAGTCTCCCGAGGGAGCCCCAAATAGGGCTTTAAGTTGGCCTCCAACCATATTAAACATTGGCAGTCATGGGGTGGGGCGGCAAACCAGGTTTAGGGCTGCTGGGGCTGTCAGATTTGTGGGACTTGGGGCATGGGGTGGGCAGGGATTGGGAGCAGGCAACTCAAGGTGTTACCCTGAAGCTGTGGATGAAGGAGCAGGGTTTTAGGGAGAGGAAGCACGAGGCGGTAGAGACAGAGAGTCTGCTCCAGATATTTCTACCTGTCAGTCCTTCCTTTAGCCAGTTATCTCTCCCAGTTTACCCAGTGTGACATCATTCATTCTCTTTCCCAAATCAACCAACTGAGTGACTTTGGTTTGAGGTCATGTTAGGTGCCTGTGCATCTAAAGGAGACTCGATTGGTCCCTGCTGCGACAGTCTCTAGGTCTGGTTTCTGTCTGCCTCTATCCACTTTCCCCTCTGGGCTGAGACTCTCTCTCTCTCTGCTGTGTCCTGAATTCTTTCCCTAGGTCACAGAGAGTTGCCTCTTGTCCTTGGGACTCCACAAAGCCTCTGAAGAGCTGGCAAGGCTGAATGAGGAGCGGTCTCCAGGCCCGTGGCCCAGTGCTAGCTCCCTTCATCTTTCCTCCTCTAGTCCTGAGCCATCTTCTCCGCCTCTGCCCACCCCCATGCCTTCTTGGTCCAAGCCCAGAAACGCCTTGTAGTGTGTGGTACACTTCCCTCCCTATTTGGGGGACATCTGCCAACCAGCACAGTGGTGATGACAGTTTCCAGATGATTTTCCAAAAGCAAAGAAATCTTCTGGGGGAGGAGAGCCTGGCAGTGGCCAAGCACTGAGCAGGCTGAGTGCTGAGGTTCGGAAGAGGCATGGGAAGGTGGCGTTTTGTGAGGCTCAAGGATTCCTTCCCCCCTAACGTCTCCCTGCAGCTCGAGAGTCCATTACTGCTGTGCATTGTCTCTTGAGCCTGCTTCCGCCCTGGGAGCTCGGGGCTGAGCAAAGCTCTGAGCGGGAGCAGCAGAGCTGCAGGGAGGTGTGTGTGTGGGGGGGAGGGCGGGGGAGCATTTGCCTCCAGATTCCCTTCAGCTTTGGGCTTCTGCACCCCAATTTCTCTTCTGCCAGTGATTCCTAGTTAGGCAACCCAGAAGGTGGGAATGGAGTTACCTTGGAGATTGAAGAATGGGCTCAGAGAATGATTAGTTTCTCTTCTGATTTGGAAAAGTCCTAGATTGATGTATGGACTTACTCCCCACTTCAGATTGTGTTTATGTACGGGGGAAGCTTCCTTCTAGTCTCTTCTTGAACACTCCTACTCAAGGAGGCCTGTCTCTCCCAGGGAGACACTGTTCTCGCCTACTGTTATTTTGGACAAGATGTGGGACTTACTCAGATTATGGAGTAAATGGCTATTTAAGGTGACTATTCTCTCAGCAAGAGGCAGCCAGACCTTAACAGGGGATGCAGCTCCAGTGCTAACCCCTCTGGGAAGACCGGAGGATTCTCTAGAAATGCTTTCCTCTGTGTCTGTGTTTTGCCATGTTTTCCTTAGGCCCTGCTATCATCTGTCCTTTGTATATTTGTGTTTGTCACAAAACTCACTTCCTTGAGGTCAAGCATTCTTCTTACCTGCTTTGTATCCCTGGTCAGTGTGCTGAATTCTACTGAAATGATGTGCAATGAGGGAGTGAATACCAACTTTTAAGAAAATCTTTTCTTGATAGCACTGGGAAATTTGCATGGGGCTACTTCCCTCTCACCTCAAAACAAATTTTCATTACATTGCCCATACTTGGCTCAAACTTATGCTCTCTCTGCCTCAGCCTTCCAGAGTGCTGGGATTACAGGGGTGTCATCATGTAGTCTAATGGTAGAATTTTAGCCACTGACCACAGGGGGACACCTTGGCCAGTTAATGTGTGTCTTATGGTTCCCCTCAAATGTGTCCTGTGCATGGCTGCTTGTGTCACTGACAAACCTGTCTTTGTTCTCATGCTTTGTGAATTTCCTGCTCTCACCCCTTTCTATAAGAAAGACTGTTGGAGACAATCTTTGGGAGAATATTTGGAGTAACGGAAGCAGAGTTTTCAGATTGTAATCTTTATACATTTCTGGTCTGGATTTACAGGTTCTGAGAAAACAATCAAACTGCAAACTGAAATCATCACTGACACATCAGAACTTCTAAAACCCCTAGAACTTGCTACCTAAATATACAATGGTAATAAATATTTTTTTTCTTCCTGGTTTTCCTTGCTTTCCTAAGCCTGGCACATGGTTCTTTCTCTGCGGAGGCCCAGTGCTGCGGCTGATGGGTGAATGAACGCTGGGTGGGAGCCGTGGTCATTCCCAACAGCCTTTCTTAGCATCTCGTCTCAGCCAGGCATTTTCTTCTCTCTTCCAGAGGCGTTGCTGTTTGTTTGGAGAGCTGTGGGGATGGAATTAGCGGGTGTCATGTGGGCTGCATGTGTGTGCTGGCTGCTACCTGAAATCTGGAGGCTAATCTCTCCCAGATGGCCCCAGGGTCTAGTCACCAGGGCCTCAGAAGCACACATCCCCCGCTAGGGAAGGGGGTTGTGGGGTTTAAAGGGAACTTGAGAACGGAGTGGAAGTACCAGGGTGAGCTTTGGCAGCTTACAGCACGGCTGCACCTACCACCACCTCCGTTCTCCCCAGCTCACTCATCTCTACTCCTGACCCCAGTCCTAATGGTGACTTCTTTCTGAGGAAACATAGGAGGAAAAGGTAGAAGAAAATGAAAGGTAGCAGAAGGAACTTGAGAAATATGATTATGATAGCACTGGTTTGGGGGAAGGCAGAAGGCAGAAGGGGAGGAGTTCATTTACAAAAGACATTTAACTCATTAATAGATGTCAGCTTCTGGGTGAAATTGGTGGCTTGGTTGGTGGGATGATGTGATAAGAGGTAAAGGGCAGGTGTTTTCTTCTAGTCCATGAGTATCCACTTTAGGTAAGAAATGGGGGTACTGGCTTGAGGAAGAGAGGCCTTGGGCTTGACCCAGTCTGTTTGGAACCTGTGTCCTTCCAGCCCACTGTGGTCTCTCTCTGTCTGGACTCACTGCAGCCTTTTGCAGTTACCCCTAAACACACACCCATCTGTACACTCCAGGGCCCCTCAGTCCCAAGGAAATCCCAGGGAAACTCCTTTACACACACACACACACACACACACACACACACACACACACACACCCCACTCTAGAGCATCCACAGGCTTTTGCTTTTTTGCCTTCTCACCTACTACTGAAAAAAGCAATAGCATTGCTAATGACTATTCCTTGCTTCTGCTTCCTGCTTCCACTTTTGAAGTACCTTACATCCACTCATCAACTCCATTCCCTAAATAGCTCAAGGAGGTTTCAGGGGGAAGAAATCAGTCTCTTTGCTTTTCATGAAAAGAAATAGAAGCTCTGAAAATAGCGTGCTGCTTGCTCAAGGTCACGCAGCTAATGGGAGAGGCAGATCCCTGGCCCGAGTGTCTCGGGGCCATGCCTGCCTCCCTCACATCTCCACACACACGCACACACACACATGGAATTTTACAGGCTGCTGTCACCAAGGAGCTCTTCCTCCCAGTCACACAGACCGGCGGCGTGTCCAAGGAGCCTGCTCCTCCTCATTCTTATCATTCTGCCTGCGCCCTGCTAGGGCATTAGCTTTTCTGGGGGGTCAGTTGGAGAGACAGGCCTCAGCTCCTTTGTGAAGGACATCACTGATCTTATCTCCTCCCTTTCGCCCTAATCAGGAGTTGGCTGCCTTCATGGGGAGGAGCTGAGAACAAAGTGTGATTTGAACCATGCACATCTAACGTGCCCACCTTTGTAAAACATTTCCTTCTCATGAGAACTTCTTGAGGTTTGTGGGAATGGTATGTGGCTTGATTTTATTTCACAGCATTCATTTTATTTCAGTGTATATCAGGGTCTCCTTCTTCTCTGTGTTATGTGGCATGGGCATGATCCAGGGTTTCTCCAGATGTTAGAAATCATTTTACTCCACAAAGCAATAAGATGCTCCTAATCTTTTAAATCTGGGCCAACCCTCACTGTCCTTGAAGTACAAGCCCCTCTACTATCACCTTGTCCCTTTTCTGCTCCTTGGCATCTTTATTAAAAAGAAAAAATGTTTGCAGAGCCCTTACTATGTGCCAGGCAATTGCTAAGGACTCTACTCGGATATGTCACCTATATTGTCCCCTGAAAACTTTGCATGGTAGTTCTTGTTATTTGCCTTATTTTACAGATGAAAAACTTGAAGCTTAGACTGGTTATGAAAATCTCAAGTCTTTATGTATAAAGGGATAAGAAAAACAACACTAACAATAACAATGAAACAAGAAAACAACAGGTTCCAAAATTGCATGCTTGCTTTGCAGAGATTCAATTGAATACAAAGACCTGATGGGTTTTATCATAACCCTCTCTGTTTAACATTGGGAGAAGCTGTTTCCTACCCACGGCCTATGTTTGTTTCTGCCTTTTTTCCTAACAGGATCCCAAAGATCTATGTTTTCCAGAGAACACTCTTAAGGCACCTTCAGGGATGACAGAGCCCAGACAAAGTTGTCAAGGGAAGAGATGGGTTAGGAGGAACAGTGACTGTTGAGAATTTCTGAATGTCAGTGTCTGTCTTGCCACTGCAGCTGGGCAGCAGGATTGTGCTCGCTGCTGTCTGTACCTCCACTGGTTCTAATGGCTTGCTCTTATATCTTTTGGACTTCCAATTTGTCCCATACGGGGAAGTGTGCATTTTTCTTTTGGAAGAACTGAGATTAGAATTCTCTGGTTTGAACTAGGCTTGACTGATAACACGTTTCATTTATACAGCAAACATTGGTGTTTAAAACTCAATCATGCATAACAGGTGTAAGAAGGTTGCTACGTTAGTTTATGACAAGAGGCACCGGGAGGATGGAAGTGTAATAGGACGGGCTGTCAACTGTGGGGCAGAAAGATAGGCCAGGATGCTTGAAGTCCAGGGTCTCTATGTTGCTGTCATTGTCACTGATCCTTAGCTGTTCTCTTGATGAAGAGCCAGTTTAGAATTCAACAAGGCTCCCTCCTTTAATTTTTGGCAGCTTTTCCTGTATACTTGTTTATAAATGGAAAAGAAGGTGAGGGTAATTGCTAAAGACTGGTTCCAGAGATTACAGCCAGTTCCCATGTCTTTAGGGTCCCCATTAACTAACCATGGATTTAAAATATTAGGAAAAAAACGATATCTGTACTGAACATATGTAGTGCCCTCCATCATTGTTGAAACAAAACGGTATAACAGCTATTCACACGGCAGTTACATTGCTAAGTATTAAGTCATAGGGAGATAATTGAATGCATATGGGAAGATGAGTGTTAACTTCTATGCAAATAGCATTTATTTTAAGTTCCTGAACATCTGAGGATTTGACATCTGTGTGTGTGTGTGTGTCTGTGTGTGTGTGTGTGTATCTTGGGACAAATCTCTGTGGATACTGAGGGACAACTGTGTATAGAATAGGGACAGAAGATTTTGAAATTTCTAACCTGGTGTGGTGGCACACACCTGTAATCCCAGTGCTCAGGAGACTGAGGCAGGGGGATCACTGTGAGTTTGAGGCCAACCTGGACTTCAGAGAGAGTCCAGGCCAGCCTGAACTACATAGTGAGACTCTGTCTCAAAAACAAAACAAAACAAAAAACAAACAAAAAAACTCAGCAGCATATTTTATTATCCTTTCCCAAGCTCTTAGCATTCTCAGAAATCCAGGGAGGCTGTGGAGGTTGGGGGAGAATAATGAAAAATTCAATCTCTAGGACTCCTGCTTCTCAGAAGTGTCCATGAGCTCTGATAATGACCGAGAAAAATTTTTTTTTTTTTTAAAGTGCAGCAGCGTTCCGTCTACAGACATCTCAGGAGTGCTGAAGAGCGAACTGGCTCCCTGCTCTACAACTGCCCACTTTTAGCAACCAGAGGGCAATTCTGTCCCCAAGCCCTCCTGGCAGGTGGTGGCTGCTCGTGTTCAGCTAAAGCCCTCAGCATGTGCCCCTCTGCGGTGGGGACCTGGTCAGAAGAAGAGAAAGTGACGCCCTGGTGCTACATTGCTGGATGCGCTGAGATGCCTTCTCGGGCTGACGCTTGGTCACAGTCCTGCTCTGTGTCTGTGGCTGTGAATGTTTCCATGGTTATTCCAAAGTGCCTCATGTATTGGACACTGTGAATAAGAAGCTAAGGGAGGGAGAAAGGCTAAGCGTGAAGCTCAAACCCTAAACCACAAGCTCTTGGAAGGCGTTGGCTGCATAACCCAATTGCAGACTGCAGACAGTCTGCCACGGGGACAGATGACAGGATTCCAAAGACCCTGGAGGTTCCTTGACTATGTATGCTGCTTTCCCACAGAGGAGTGGAGGTCCTTTTAAGTCTCTGAAAGCAAGACACTTGGTCCTGTCACCTGGCACCTAGCTCCCTCCCTCAATGAGGTTGGTATGCCTAGCTGACCGGAAGGCTAATACCTACCCCCTCCTGACGGTGGTTATCTGGGGGAGGAGAGTCCTACCTTCCAGATTCTTATAGCTTCTGAAAGAAGGTATTGTTGTTTTCTCAGATCCTCTCAGGTTAGGAACAAAGGCAGACTCGGGATCTTCTTTAGGCAGGATAGAATGGAACTGGCATTCCTATAAAATGGCTTGTTATTACAGCCAATTTCTGCTAACAATTACCTGACAATGTAGAAAGGGTGTCTCTCTCCTGAAAGGTGTTGTTGACGTTCACTTTTCTTCTTTTCTTTTGGTGGACCCTAAAAAATCAATCAGGCATTTTTGGAGTTTAGATGGGACAGGTCTGGTGTGTTTATATCTATGACATATGTGCAAATCTTACTAAACAAATCAGTGCAGAGGCATGTGGGTGTCGCTGTGGCTGTGTGCGTGTGTGTGAGCGTGCATGCATGCTTTCTCAGAGAAGAGAACATAAGGGCATTTTTTCCCCTTTTATAATCAGGTTGTTGGTGCTTGAGACTGGGATCGTTGGGAAGAAAGAGACTAAATTGTAGAATTATGGAAATACACGTACGGAAAATGCGATATGGTGATTTTTTTGACAAGTGATTTTAGTGTTTGTAATTATTTGAGCTGGTCAAATGCCTTACAGGTAGCCAGTGTTCAACAAATATTTATTGGAATAATCATACCTGCTATAGTTTTCTACGTTAAATAGAAGGAATCCCAGAACACTCTCCGTGCTGGAATTATTTAAATGGGAGTGAATGGTTTTATTTCCCCCTGTGTGTTTGTCTTATTTAAATGGGAATAAAATGTTTTAGTCGTTGGGGAGACTGCAAAGTTGAAAGCTTTAATGCAACGAAGCATAAGCAGATGCTTAGGATGTTTGGGAAAAACTAGAAGCTGATTTTTGTCAATACAAACATCTTTCAGGTAATAATAACTCCAAATTATGGGTTCTTTAGACCAAAAACATGCCCTCCTCTGTGTCCCTATAAATATTTTTGTGTGACTATGGGTGACACATACTGTCTCCAAGTTAGCTTTCCCATATTAAAAAATGACAAGTTTTCAACTCTGGGTTTCTATAGATCTTTTGGCTGCATTGGCTCAGAGCTGCTGGGGATTTTACTCTGGGAGATAAAGGGCTGGATTTAAAGAGCTAATCAAACCAAACATTTGGCAATTATTGGCATGTTATTCCATGAGATCTGCTTGCTTGATAGAGAAGTTGGGAGTGGAATCGGTGGGTACCCTCCTAATGGCCTGGCTTGGTCCTAAAAGAGCATCTGACTACTTAATTATCCTCCTCGGTGGAAATGTCATGGGAGCTCAGGAGACAATCAAACCAAAATCTCCGGAATACCAGGAGATTTGGTGGTTTGGGGCTGGCTGGAGGTTGCTTCAGGGGTGTAGCTCTTTCAGGAAGAGTACATCAGAAGGGGTCATGTCCCCATAATAGTCTTTGTAATGCGCACCTCATGTGAAATAACAGAATCTCTTTTTAATGAAGATGGATTTGATGGCAGGTAGGTAGGTTTTTATTTGTTTGTTTCAAACAAAACTAAGTGTCACCTTCCCCTTTCACCCCTTTGTTCCCACCTTCCTGGCTCTTTTGATGGGCCCCACACATTGATTTTCATTTTCAACACTTAACACCTGACTTAGTGATCTAAGATCACTGACTCAGAAAACAGGAAAGGTCAGTCTGCCGCACACCTCGCCCAGCGTCCTGGGATTAGCATCCAAAACAAACAGATCAGAGATGGGATGTGGACTCCCAAGAGAAGCTTCCCACATGTGCGGAGGCCCGGGAGATGTCCTTTCTCAAGCTCACTGGCACTCAAGTTCATGACGGGAGGCTTTACGGGCCTGAGGTTGGGGATTGTAGCCTTCCGGAAGAGCAGAAAATTGAGGCTGGCAGATTAAGGAAAGTTGGGTGATGAGCAGAGGAGGGAAAAGAGTTCTTTTTGCTAATCAAAGGAGAAACCAAATAGAAAGAACAAAGTCCAAGAAAAATACAGCGCTATTGTCTTGGGGGCACATGATGCTGGCTTGGAGGCTCAGTTGAGTAATTGGAGTCACACCCTCTCTCTGTGGGACTAAAGGAATTTGGCTGCTTCTCTGGAGGCCAGGTGGGAGGTGGGTAGACAGGTCTATGGAGATGAGAATTTCTTGAAGCTATAACTCTCTGAACATCGTCCTGGCCTTGAGATGGGGGACTGGGACGCAAAGAACCAGGAATGTGGACCCAATTTAAGGCCAAGCAGTAGTGACCACAGCAGGCAATGGAATGGGAGCAGGAGAAAAAGGCAGTTGGAAGAAAACTAGGACATAGGAAGGAGGTGTTCCCATTCTTTCATTCCTTATCAGAACAGGGGTTTCTGTGTCTTTAAGGACCCCGATGGTTCCTTCTCCAGGAGCCATAGGGCGGATACTCAGGGAGAGGTGGCCTGTCTGGGTCTGGGGTGCGACAGGAAGCAGGAAGGACCAGTCATTTCACAAGGCAGCTTGACACTGGAGAGAGAGCCAGTGAAAACTGGCAGGCCCCCAAGATGGGGTGGGAAAGTCTGGCCCAGCCTGGAGAACACTTGGCTTCCCGTAGCTCTGTGGGTAGGTTAGAAACCAGGGCAGTCGGCACAGCTATGCTGCCAGACACCTAAAACATCACTTTCTCTTCCCACCCTCCATTGCTTCTGCAATGAAATGTCTGCCTCTGGCGGTGACTTGCACAGCCCAGGAGAAGAGGGCTGTGACCAGGTGGCTTAGCAGGAGTGTCCATCCCAAGGACAAGCCTGTGACAATGATTCCCATGCGTTGCATGTAGGCCCCTGGTGGGCCCTGCTGTCTTGTTTTATCTCTCCTGTCTCCTCCTTCCTCTTTTTTAGATTTGTATCCAGTTTGTATGGATGATAGTTAGATTTGTATTGTTTCTACGGATATAGTTAGATTTGTATCCAGTTAGGATGAATAGGACAAGAGCTTGTTACTCTCCTTTCGGGAGCATTCACTGTTGGATTTTTTGGTCTATTTCCTTCTGAACAAATCCATCCCTTTCGTAGATCTCTTTCCCAAGCTCTAGCGCTCTACTTACCTTTTTCAACTACTAATGGTAAGCATTTAGCATATGTTCCTGTCTTGAGTGTGTAACTCATCGGATTTCGTCCAGTATCTGAGACTTTCTCCCAATGATAGACAATGTCCTTAAGGTGTTTGCATTTTTTCCCCCCAAACATGTGTTTTACAGTTGGATTTTGTTTTAGTTTCCAAGTCTCTGGACTTGCTGATGGAAATGATTCCTGATCTAAAGGACATTGCAGCCTGCTGAATTTAGAGGCATTTTGAAGTCAGTATCAACTGAACTGAGTTCAGTCTTCTCATAGTTTTGACCAACTTACTCTTGACTTTAGGAAATCTGTATTTCATCTCTGGGCTTCAGTCTGTCTCTTACTTGAAAGAAGTTCTTCATCACAAGTTAGTGTCCAGCCTGGCATGGCAAAGCACACCTGTAACTTCAGCTCTCTGGGAAGCTGAGGCAGGAGGGTCACAAACTCAAACCAGAGAAACTGAGCAATGTAGTAACACCCTGTCTCAAAATTAGAACAAACACACAAACAAACAAGCAAAAAACAAAAACAAATGAAATTGAAGATATACCTCAGTGTGAAAGCTCTGGATTTAATCTGCAGTACCACAAAAACAAAAACAAATAAAACAAAACAAAACAAACCAAAACAAAATAACCTAAACCAGCATCTACTCACTCTTTGGCACATCATAGAACTGGGAGACTCGCCTTATAGATCTTGGATGTGTTCTTTTGGAGAAAATTCTGGCTTGAGTGAATCTCAAGACGTGTAGGATGGCAAGGGTTAGAAGCACTTAAAAGCTTTTTGGGCTGAAAGATGACAATCTGTTAGATTTTGAGGAAACAGAGAAGAAATACTCATCTATAGGGTGGTAGCACCAGAACCTTTAGGGTTTAGGATTATGTGGCAGCCGCCATGGAAAATATCCCTGAGCTAAACAGATAAAGGATGAGGCGACCTGGAAATATTTGCACAGTGTCAATAGCCATGTTTACAGTGGAGCATATGGACAGAGTTTAGATTTGATACATTTCCATCTTTTGTTTTTGAAAAAATAAAGCCAGCCAATAAAAGGTATACCTTAACAACGGCTTGTTTCTGAATTCTGTTCATGCCATGTGACATAGACACACTCAGCTATGCTATTTTGCCATTTCCTATTTTCTTGTCATGACTGTATTATCCATGGTCTGGGTTAAGAATCTAAGGACTTAGGGTGGTGCTTTTCAGGGGAGTCTTTGTACACAGACACACAAAAGATTGCTCTCCATATAAACCCTTGACTCAGGGAGCCTCTCGTTTATGGTAGGGAGCACCCTGAACCCAGGGCAGGAGAAAGCCCATGCAGAGCCACAGAGTGGAGCAGCTGAAATGTGCACACACTTTTGTCTGGAACCAAAGCTCCTTTTGTGCCTGCAACCATCCTGAGGGAAGCCCTGGGCTGCCGTTTGAGCGACCATGTGGCACCTGCCTCCCACCCCTTGTGTTTCCCATGAGAAGTATCTTGGAAAATGATGCTTGGAGGAAAGGAGCATTGAAGAACCATGCACGAGAGAGTAACAATTATATTGAAAGTATATCCATGGGTGATTAATGTGTGACTTGTTGGAATTTACTGGATATTTGAAAACTTCCTAATAGAACGTTGAGGAGAAAATGATGCCATGGAAGCGAGGTCAGTCTTTGCTGGAAGGGGAAGAGCACTTTGGGCAGGGATCTAAACCCAAAGCTCAGTATTTTCCAGAAGGGAGATGGACTTGTGGGGTCTGGATGCTCTGAACAGCTTTTCCGGAGGCCAGGCCCCAGGAGTGGCTCAGGGTCACTAAGAGAATACTGACTCTGGGTGGCAGACAGATTCTGAGGAATAAAACGCCTCTTTTTCAAATTCTTGCTGGTCTCCACATTACATAATGTACATTCTGTGACACCCCGCGGTTGGCAGAAGCCTACACGAGATATGTTGATAATACACGGAGTCTTGCACACAGACTTTGTTTATAGGCCAGGCCCTTCCTCCGAGTCCGGGGCAGGTAGCTGACTGCACAGCCTCCGTCAGAGGCAAGAGTCAGTATTTTACAACCACACTTGTTTATTCTGCTGACGCAGGATGTTAGCCATTGTGAGTTTGGTTAGAGCAGAGGCCTGTAAAGAAAATGGAGCAAGCACTCTTTGATATAGAAGCGACTGCATTTCCACACATATCTCCATTGTCAGAAGCTGTACCTGCTCACAGAGAAGGGGCCACCCACAGTCAGAAGCGAGACTGGGGCCCTGCCTTAAATTTTTTGCTCCTTGCCTATAAGTCCTCTTTTTGATGTGAGCGCCATTGAAATATTCCAATTTTATGTCAGAGTTGGCTAGTTGGCTCTCGGCTTCTGGGAACAGAGAACTGACCTCCCAACTTTGAAAGGATGATACAAAGACACAATCTCAGGTGGGACCTCCAGCCATCAGATCAGAGGGGGGCAAAGAGATCAGCCTTTCTCAGGAAGCTTCACCATTCTAGCGAAGAGGGAGCTGAGGTCTCAGGTTGAGACAGGTTCCCATGAAGCAGCCAAATGTTTGCAAAACAAGCACCAGGATGAAGAGGCTTGGTCTGCAATGACATCCCAAGGTTGCGACAGTCCTGGAAGAGCGAGCTGATGGAAGAGCCCTGGGGAACCAGGGCTGGGAGACAGCTGCCTGGGCAGAGCTTGGGTCCCCTCGACAGTCTGCCTGAGATGCAGTGAGCTGAACAAGGAAGGCCTAACTGGCTGGGATAATTGTCTGTGTTTATATTTGAAAAGGGATACTACACTTCCAGGATAATTCCCTCCAGCCTCCTTTTTGGGCTAAGATTTCCAATTGGTTTAGAGTCTTGAGGAAAAATCAGGGGCTGATTACCTGGCTGACTGGGCTGCAATCACACCTTTCAATACTAATTATCTGCTCCTTGAGTCCAACGACATTGAGCATCCAGCCTCCGGCTGGGGCAAATCTTGCTCAGTGGTTTGCATCACTGGCTTAAGACAATGATTCGAATGGACAAAGTCCCCACGCTGTGCCTTGATAAGCAGGAAATGAATGCTTGTTTGCAAATAAGACTGGGAAACATGATCAGCTTCTTGTTGGGCATCCTGGGTAGCTAACCTGCTAGTACTAATGCAGAAATAATGTGCTTGAAGATGCCATGGATGGGGACTTTCTAGTGAAACCCCTTATCTCCTCTGACCCTGCTCCCAACTTTCCATATAAGAAACAAAGACAGGAGGAAATGGGATGGTGTTATTGCTGCCCCTCTCACTCCCTGAAAGCCTTCTAGCTTGAATTTCTGTTTGTGAGGGTTTTGAGTGAGATAAGGGGGACAACTTGATACAGACATATTTTCAATGTCGGTATTTGTTCATACGCTTGGCTTCTGTAGCTGCCTGGGCGGACCCTCAGCCTTCCGTAGCTCCTTCCGCCAGGAAGCCCTCTGTCTTAGTTACTTTTCACTAGTCGCTGAGACAAAATACCTGATGCCCAAAGTTGGGAAAGGAAAGGTTTATTTCTTACAGTTTTTGGAGGTTTCAGTCCATACTCGGTTGGCTCCAAGGCAGGGTGGCATGGCGGGCCGCAGTTCATGGCAACTGCAAACAGCAAGTGGAAACCGCAAGAGAGAGACACACCTTCTTCCTGCCATTACATCACATCCTGGCTCCACCCCCTAGGAGGGTGTAGCGCTGACACCACCAATCCAAGCACTAGACAATGAACCAATCACAAATGCACAATGCAAATACATGAGGCCTGGGGGCCACCAACATAAACCAGGACACCCTCCTTTGAGTAGGATAAAATGTGACTTCCACTTGGGTGCAACATAACTGGGGTTCTCTGGCCACACAAACAAGCTTGGTATAGATTCATTCCAGCAGCCAGCTCCTTGGTGCTTGGACACACTGAGTGTTTGCCAGTTCGGGCAGGAGGGGGGTGTAAGGCGGTAAAGAGAGAGATTATTAGCCAGTCTCTGGCTGGGAGCTATTTGCACCACTGCCCATCTTAATGGCCGTTTCTGGGGATACTAGTATAAGAAGTGACTGGCTATCTGTGATATTTGAGCTTTTGGGAAGGTCAATTTCAAATCCTGACCTTTTGACCATACAATGGAAAGCCTCAGTAATATGGGTTGAATTGTGTCCTCCCCAAAGAGGTTGAAGGAATAACTTCCCCTACCCCCAGGATCTTAAAATGTGACTTTCTTTGGAAATAAGGTCTTACGGGTGTTGTTTGTTAAGATAAAGTCTATTGGAGTGGATCGTAATGGAATAGGATGGGTGCCCTTATAAAGAGGGAAAATTGAGAAGCTTCTTTATGAAGAGGGATGATGTAAAGGCACGGGGAGAACTCCATGAGATGGAGGACTGGACAGAAGAATCAGTGACAAGGAATCCCTGAGGTTGCCAGCAGCTAGGAGAGTGGCACGGAATGGCTCCTTCTCTACAACCTTCAAAGAGAGAATGGCTCTGTTGACCCCATGAGTTTGGACTTCCAGCTCCACAACCAAAGGAGAATACATCTGTGCTGTCCTCATCCACTCCTGCTATGGGCCTGTGTTATGACAGCTCTAAGAAACTAACATATAGCCTCAATGGGCTCAGGTCTCTCGGAGAGCCCAGCAGCAGCAGCTCGCCTAAGCCCTGCAGCACTCACATTCTTTGATTTTTTTTCAAGTTAGGCAGTGGGTGGGACTCAGGATCTATGGCTTAGTACCACTGGAACCTCAGAAGTCCCGCCCTGGCCTGGAGGAGTTTTAGGGTGAGAGATTACATTCCTTATGCACATGCCTTAAACCACATTGCTAGAAGAGGCCAGGGCATTCTGGAGAAAGCTGCTTGGTAGGATGAACTTCTGCCCAGGATTTCTGCCTCATTGTCTCATCTTTTCTCCTTTCTCCCAGAAGGCAGCAGGGGAAAACTGCTTAGGAGAGGGGCTTATTCTGGAGTCAGCATGATTATGGCTCCAGACACTTTCAGTGGGTTTTCTTACTTTACTTTCCAATCTCAGAACGCTTCACACGCCTCCCGAGCCAACGTCTCCCAAACACAGCTAAAGCAAGGGGGGACATAGAGACCCCTGGTGAGGAAATAGCATGTGGACTTCATCTTCATTCCTTTGTTATTATCCTAAGAACCACGAAGACCACTAGGTCTATCTGCTTAGCTTCTGGTCCATGATGAGAGAGACAACCGGGGAGGGGACATCCCTTTTGTTTTGTCTCTTCCTTTCTGCCTTGGTTGTGATCAAAACCATCAAGCCATCAAGCCATATTAAAACTCCCTTGTTTTCACTGAGGGTGCTGAGGTTCAAAGAGGGGGACTGGTCTTCCAGCTCTGAACTTTGCATTCATATGTTCTGAACCTTGCTTTAGTTTCAAGCCATGGCTCCTCGCCTTCCTTTTCTCTGTGCCTTTTGCTTTTGCTTCATGATCTGAAAAGTCCTCAGTGCTCTGTTTCCAAAATTCCCTTCTTGCCACCAGACCACCTCAGGCTGCTTTCCCCCTTTCCACGCTCTCTCCACTTTCCATCAGGAAACAAAGGAAGATCCATATTTGTTGAATGTCCACTTCTCGCATGCATCACGCTGATGCTTACCTGATGTTAGCGGAGGACTGTGGTTTAAAAAAGTCCAGGTTATGACCAAGATCATACAATTATTAAGATGAAGAAATGGAATATAAACTTTTCTAGGGAGGCTGGAAAAAGGGGACCACACCCATGGTGTCAGGCTTGGGTGTAGTTTTAATGTGCAAAGTGAGCATGAAAGTGGCACCTCCATGCTATCTCTCCATTCTCTGTCACATTCTTCCAGCCCAACTGTTTCTTGTTTCCATGTCAACTGAGCATTGCAATTCAAAAGGACCAATCAATGCCTGCTATCTGTAAGAGATGATTGATTTCTTTTTTCCTTCTCAGAACCTTGCTAATTTAAATAGAACTCTTTGGTGGAGGCGCATATAAACTTCCTGACCTCACACTTACAGTCCAGCATCAGAGTCAAAGCAAACCAACAAATACTTAGTGCACGCCCACGATGCCCAGGGTGAAAGGGATGATGTGTGAGCTCCTCTATTTGAGTTGGTAAGTGGCTCGAGGCAGATGACTCAGGTGCTGCTCAGCAAGCCAACAGACCAAAAATAAGGGTGTTCTATGAAGAAGCTAGCCACTGGCCACCCTCGGTCCACCTCCCTGCCCTGCTTGTCACGTCTCTGCGCTCCCAGCGTTAGCGTTTCTTCAGCTACTGCCACATCCTGCTCACTCACTCTGCTGTCTTGGCCGAGACTTTGCCCCACCCCTTTCCAAAATGTCCCAGATGATGCAATGGAAAGAGACTCCTTTACCCTCTCCTGTAGACACCAGGCGGGGCCCTGGGTTTGTTTTCTGCATTTGTAAGTAGGAGGGTTATCCCCAGGAAGGAAATAAATCCTTTTTTCTGTTCTAATACTTTATAATTTTTGATGCCAATCCCTGTCTGGCCACTGTCTTAGCCAAAATTCTCTCTAATTTTTCCCTAATTCTAATCCACTCTGACCTTGTAAAGCACTTCACCAAGTATTTACCGCATGCTATTTTATGCATTTTTAAAATTATTTGAGTAGTCTCATCATTGTTTACTTTACCTTCTGAGCAAGTTAGCTATCAAATGTAGAATCACACTGTTCATTTACTTATGCTCCAAGACACCAAAAAAATTCACCTTGCATGAATGTAGACTGTGAAATTCTGTGTATTCACTTGTCACAATATTTTTTTTTCATCCAGCCTACTGTTAAAATTTTAGATGCTCTAGATATTTTTATGAATGTACTCACCTGTTTGTGAAGGTAGCAAAGATTCCCAAGCAGATATGGGCAAAAGTTTTGTAGCAGTGATGAAGTATGATGACCCCTATTGACAAAGCATGTGATAAAGATTGTGAGATTTTGGCAGCGTCCATCCTGGCAGCAAGACCAGTGGTTTCCCTAGTCTCTCTCCTGAGCTGTATATCTTTCTGTTGCTGACATTTATGGTTCACCTGAGCTCAGCTGGAGATAAAATTGCCACCAGGGTCAGTGATTCCAGGTTGTGGTGGCTATTATTGATTTCTCCCTTGAACTAATTAAGGCTGCACGAAACAAGGACATTGGTTCATTAATTAAACAGACATTGATCGAGTTCCTGTCAAATTCTAGCCACTGTGCTGCCATAGCAGAGAGCAACCTTCAAAGGGCTGTTTATACGAAAGGATATAGCAAATATAAGGTATTAGAAATTGTGATACATATTTGAAGAAGCAAACAAGATAGAGAACAATCATGGTGTGGTGGTGGGGAATTTGATCCCTGGGATAGGATAGCTGGAGACAGGCTTGCAGAGAGGAAAATATTTTATCTGAAACAGGGGACAAGGGACACCATTCACAAGGAGGGAATGACAGGACAACAGAGGCAAAGAAAAGAGCACATTCAAAGGTCCTGAGGTAGGAAGATGTAGGTATGTTGCAGGAACCGAAAGAATGCTGGCAGGCCTTGGTACCTGTTCTCTCTGGACTGGGATGCATATGTTCTAAGCATGAATTCCAGTCTACACAGTAACCACAAGAACACAGGTCTTCTCAGGGTTCAGATGTGGAGCCTATGTCGAAAAGGCCGAGAGCTTTTCCAAGTCCACACTGCCAGAAAGTGAAGAATCCAGGCTTGTTTTGTCGCTTGCCTCCATGCTGCAAGGCCTGCAGTTGGCTTGATGTGTGTCTGCGTAAAGAAGTCAGATGGATCGCCTGTCAGAACCGGGAGACTGCTGCTTGGCTGGCAGGATGTGGAGTGTGTGTAGTTTCTGTTTATTCTTGAAGTTGGGTTCCCTGCAAACACACGCCTCACTGCTGAGTGCCTCTCGCAGGGAGGCCAACACCAGCTCTCCTTCGCTCATGAGCGGTGCTGCAAAAACAAGCGGCCGTGGGTGCCAGCAAGTCAGGTCTGCACTGGCTACACGGCCCGGAGCTTGGGAATAATCTAGTGTTCAGAAAGAGAGGGAAAAAAAACAATTTCAAACTCCAGGAGCCTGGGGCCTCTTACAGATGGCCATTGTCGGCAGAAGGGAAAACTAAACTGTACGGGAGCCCAGTGGCGCCTCTGGTAAGCAGGGAGGATTTTGAGGTTAGGGGCTGCTGCTCAGGGCACACGAGCCATGGGGACAGGGCAAGGAAACCGAAGGAAGAGTGGAACAGCGCGCTTGCGTGAGCTCGGCAGCTTGCCCCTCAACGCCTCAGTTTCCATATTCAAATGATGATAGAAGTATCCAGGTGGGTGGCACAGCCCTCAGGCCTAGCTACTAGGGTGGTTGAGGCAGGGGGAATGCTCGGGCCTAGGAGTCTGAGATCAGTACAGGCAACACAGTGAGATCCCGACTCAGAAAATGAAATAAAATAGAAGACAATCTGCTCTGGCTCCTTGGAGTTGGACGCGTGGGTGCGGGTAGCCTCAGGAAAAGGCACCTTACTTCCCACAGTCAAGGGGCTGGAAGCGGTTCTGTTCGTCTCTTTCAGGAGGCTGTTGGTTAGAGCGCTGAGTTCACTGTGTCTTAGGAAGGTTCCCCCTCCTTCGAATAACCACGTGAGGTCAGTAGCTCCTAATGTTTAAAGTGCTCGTGGTGGTGCTCTTCAGACTCCATGGAGGCGAGCGGAACTCCCCAAGGCTTCGGCCGTTATGTGATATTCAGGGAGCATCGGTGTCAGGCACCAGCTGTCACTGTAGAAAGCCCCAGCGGAGCCGTTTAGCTCATGGTCACCGTGATTGTGAAGGAGCTGGTCGCCGGCACACGCCTGATCCATAGCGCTAGGTCGTTCACACTTAGGAACCTACCCGATCCTTACATGAGTTCCACCAGGCAGTGGTGGGGATGAGACCGAACTGCACAGGGCCTGGTGACTTGCCTGACATCGTACTTCCAGCGAGTGGAAAGCTGAAACCCGAAGTCACATAATCTGATGTTGGAGAGGAAAATCTTTTGATATTATACATGGATCATTTTTAATGGGTGAAGTTTAAGATTTGATGAATTGACGTTCACCTTTCTAGCAAACTCATATAAGCGCATGGGAACTATGTTGAACATTTAAATTTAGCATTAAAAATTATTTTCCATATGGGATTGCTCCATTTGTTGCTGGGCTTGTATATTTGAGTCCCTGGGACTTTCAGGGAAACAAAAATTAGCACAATTCAAAGCTGTCAGTTGAGAAAATATGGCCCGGAGAGTGGGAACAGTATGTGCAAGATCTAGGCATTAGTAAGAAACAGGCAAGGTTGTGGGAAGGGGTGAGCTGGATGGCTGGAATGCAGAGGGGTGGCAGAGGAAGCTGCCAACACAGGCAGGACCCAGATCAGAAGGGCCTCTATGCAACATAAAGGGCTGGAATTCACCCCAAACTAAGGTAGCCTGTGCAGATGGAGACTGACAGATCCAGTCTCTGCATCAGGATGAGAAAGAATGTGTGCTCCTACAACAGCGCCACGACCATTTCCCCATCCAAGTTGTGGGAGCAGCTGAATGTACTGAATACAGCTGCATATGCAGTCCGTGTACTGCCTTCACACTCTAAGGCAGTGGTGGTGAGCCCGCGGCCACGTGCCATAGCAATGTTTGCGTCGCTGGAAACGCTAAAAGATTTGCTGCCATGCTTCAGTGGTTTCTCGGAAGGGTGATACTTTTCCTTTGAGTGTTGGGGAGTTGCGTGTACCATAGCCCCTGGCATTCTCAGCCCCCCAACTGTTGTTCTGAAGAAGTCTCTGCTAAAGCTGCTTGGAAGTGGCCAGAGCTTGGAGGTCCCAAACCATTCTCACCTCAGCTGTAAGCCGTCCTGTACGGCAGGAAAAGCAGGGTGAAGGCTGGCACCTCTCTGCTTCATAATAAAGTAGAAATGTGTTTTCTTCACCTCTTGATAGCATCATCTCCCTAAATGCAGCCTCTATCCCCACAGCAGCACAGACAGCCAGGTGACAGGTGAATCAATCACACTGAGCTACGGATGCATCAGCTCTGTGGACCTCTGTCCTTGACTTCGTTTTCCCAGAAGCACCTCTTTGTCCAGGCTACTCCAGAGTCTGCAGACCAATTCGAGAGGAATAAAGAGAAGAGAGCAGTGGATCTGTGTAACACTGGGAGTTCTCATAGCTCTTTCTGTTTAAAATTTTCAGTCCATTCTGTTCACTAACTTTAAGCTTTGTGGAACTTCATTGACTAGGGCCAACTGATCGGGTCAGGGGATGCTGGGAATTGATGTAGTAGAAGCAGAACCCTGGAATTCCTTCCCTGCTGCTTCATGGGGACAGGTTTTCAGAGAGTGACAGTCTTGTCTGCAGGGTGGACTTTGGTGACCTGCACAGAGCTTGGGAAACTTCACAGCTCCACTTCGAACTCCTCTGTAAGAAGTCAGAGCAAACACTGGAGGTCACCCACTGAATCACGTCTTAAACCTTTCCACGGGAGTCAAAGTCCACTCCTGGATGTCTAACAGGGGCACCTGGACTCCACAGGTGTGGCATTCTGACCTCAGGTTTTGGAAAGCCATTGCACTGGGTGACGATCTGCTGCCACCTTTGTGACAAAGGGATAAAGAACAAGCAAAACGGCAGAGTATGTTCTGTAGCCTTTTATTTAAGCAAAATGACTCAACAGCTCCAATATCATAATTGAAAAGTTGACCACTCAAAGATTGTTTTTTGTCATTACAAATTTCAGTTTCATCTTATTTTCTCAGTTTGAATTTATTTCAAGTTCAAAATCTTATCTGTGTTAGACGTCATGATTAACAGGGTTAGAGCAGTACGCTGGGATTAAGCAGACATATGGAGTTCTTTTGTGTGTGCCTTTTGGGCAGCAGCAATTTATAGCTCTGAACTTCAGGGTTCTCATAGGCATAATGGGGAAATAATTAAAAATGTGGAGGCAGCATGAATATTACTGCGAATATTTTCACTAGCACCTTAAAATCAGTAATCTTGGGTTGGAAGGGTATGAAGACAGAGAGACACATATGTTCTTGGTATTTTGCCCTTTTCTTTTTCTTTTTTTTTCTTTCTTTTACATTTTGAGTTTGGTAGCTGTATCTTTACCAAAGTCAATTAAAACATTTAGGGATTATGCAGGCTCTGCAGACACAAACCCATACAAGTTGCCTTCAGTTACAGGGATTTTTTTTTTTCTGGGATAGATGTAGGTCTAGGGAAGAAGATTTATTTCTTCCATCCCCCTCGATCTTTGTGTCTTCTGCATTGTGAGGCATAGCAATTCTCATAGAGAACTGAGTGTTTTATTCTGTTTTCTGTTGCTGTAATAAAAGAACACAGACTGGGAAATTAAGTAAATGATACCCTGAGGAAAACTGCATTTACAGTTTTCACCCAGATTTTTTGTCTTGTGTGTCTATTTCTTGAGGTGAAGTGAGCGATATGGCTTGAACATAAAAAAGGAGGCGTCACTGTAGGAGTCAGGCGACTGCACGGTGGGAGCCTGAGAGAAAGCACCTTGTTCTTTAGCATTCCAGGTGCTTCACTCATCTCATAGGCTAAAGTCATGTTTCCCTTAATGTTTCAAAACGATATTAGCAATAATTAGTGCCTAGGGAGGGCTCCCTCTGTGTCAGGGCATGTGAATTACATGTATTTGCTTATTTTTCCTCACATGAAACCCTATTTTGATATTTTATACATTACATATGTGATATTTTCTGTATTACATATGTGGTATTTTATGTATTGCATATGCGATATTTTATTTATTACATATGTGATATTTTATTTATTACATATGTGACATGTTATATATTGCACATGTGATATTTTATATATTGCATATGTGATATTTTATGTATTGTATATGTGTTATTTTATATATTACATATGTGATATTTTATTTATTACATATGTGACATGTTATATATTACACATGTGATATTTTATATATTACATATGTGACATTTTATATTATTTTTATGTATTACATATGTGATATTTTACATATTACATATGTTGTGATATTTTATATATTGCACATGTGATATTTTATATATTACATACGCGATATTTCATATATTACAGTGACATTTCATGTATTGCATATGTGATATTTTATATATTGCATATGTGATATTTTATATATTACATATGTGATATTTTATGTATTGTATATGTGTTATTTTATATATTACATATGTGACATTTTATATATTACATATGTGACATTTTATATATTACATATGTGACATTTTATATATTGTATATGTGAAATTTTATATACTACATATGTGAAATTTTATATATTACACATGTGATATTTTATATATTACCTATGTGGTATTTTATATATTACATATGTGATACTTTATATATTACATATGTGATACTTTATATTATTTTATATATTACATATGTGACATTTTATATATTGCGTATGTGACATTTTATATATTACATATGTGACATTTTATATATTACATATGTGACATTTTATATATTGTATATGTGAAATTTTATATATTACATATGTGACATTTTATATATTACATATGTGACATTTTATATATTACATATGTGACATTTTATATATTACATATGTGACATTTTATATATTACATATGTGACATTTTATATGTTGCATATGTGACATTTTATATATTACATATGTGATATTTTACATTATATGTGACATTTTATATATTACATATGTGACATTTTATATATTACATATGTGATATTTTATATATTGCATATGTGATATTTTATATATTGCATATGTGTCTGTCATCCCTGTCTTTATAGACAAAGAAACTAAAGCAGAGACATTAAGCAAATATTCCAAGGCTGCTCATGGAAGAAGTCCCAAGTCCAGGATTTTACTGGGGCCATCTGATTTTCAGCTCTTGACTCGTACTTTCCACTCTATACCTCTTCAAGGACATTTCTGTCCACGTGACAAGAGCAATTCCACAACTGGTTTGCCAACCATCCAAGTTCAGTTACTTTCTAGCAGCAGTTTAATCATAACCCGTGGGATGTGGTCAAGGATTTGCAGAGTAGCTCTCCAAAGAGAGACATTTCAAATATCAGACTCAAGACTGCTGGCTTTCATCTGGGGCTTGGAAGCAACTATTCTTGGACCAGGCTATTGATTGATTGATTCATTCATTCATTCAACATGTATTTATCAAACCTTTCCCATGTGCTAGGTCCTGTTCTGGATACCGGCAACATAGCTAGGGTGAAGCTAAAGTCTTTGCACTCCTTGATCTTGTATTCTACTAGGAGGAACAGATCAGGAGTAAATAAACAAGCAAACATGCAAACTGGCCCCAGGAAAACATCCAAGCAGATCCTGAGGACGTGATATTGGGAGTTGAGGTGCTATTTTAAGCGGGAGACTGAGCATTTGAGCAGAGTCTTGAGTGACATGAGGGAGACTAACCAAATGCAGGGCTCACTTGGCAGCACTGTAGCTACTTTACAAATAAATTTTTCTATTGTGTATTTGACTTTATATCTAAAAAAGCACAAAATCAACAGAGCCCGCAGTGCACTCCCAAGAACATCAGTCACCAAGTCATTCTAGGCTATTTTAATCTCCTTGCCATGACAGGAGGGAGTAGGTGGGATACATGGTCCAGAAAACTATTTGCTCCATGGCCATAATCTTCTGACTGGGGGATTGAGGACCACTGAGTGAGTCCTTGTTTGTTCTTCTGAATTATATTAGAATAGGAGGTTTCATTTTGTGGTTTTGTTCTTCAGCCTCTGGTGTACCAGGTCGTGGAGCAGTGTTCATTTGTGTTGATTTCCTTAGAGGGAAAAGCTGCAGCAGGACCTGCTCAGTATGTGTGAAATACAAGCACGCCTGATTGATGGCTGCAAGCAGTGTTTCCACTTGCCTTTCCACAGGACTGTGCCATGAAGCTCCTGCCCGCAAAGCTGCGCTATGCTATAGTGACCATGTGGTGGGTTGGTCCATCTCACTCAAGACTGGGTCAGGACCAAAGCTGACAAGGCAATGTCCTATGTTATTTGCCAGATATACGAATGTTGTAGGAGAAGCTGGACCCTTCCTCTGTAAAAATTCATGATGTCTTAAGCACTTTTGTTTGAGGATGTGCAAATTTGGACAGTGCCTTTTGGTTTCTTCCAGCTTGGAATTCAGAGGAGATTTACAGCAACATGTTATAAAGGTAAGTGCAACTGTAAGTAAAAGTGCATGTGCCCAGGACTTGGTTAGGTAATGTTTTACTCTATTTAGAGGCAAATTTTAAGTTTTGGCAAAAACATGTTTTGCAATTCAAACATTTCTTCATGCTTTACCCTGATTAGTGGTTGGGTGACTCTTAGCATTCCAACCCTGCCCATCTCTTTATTGCCATCTCTTCCACTGCTGACTTCCTAGCTCGGGGACAGTAGACATTTGCAACTGTTGGACGGTAGGTAGAAAGAGAAGAGGGAGTAAAGGAAAAAGAGAGATGATGGAAATGAAAAAAAATTCCTAATTAAATCCAGCTCTGTCTGTGAGGAAAACAATTCTTTACAGGATTAGGATTGCAGATCTCAGGATTCACAATACTTAGGTTGATCTCTAAAGCCCCCAAATATACTTTGTGACTTTAGATAAGCAACTCAACTGTTCTGAACCTCAAAATGTCTGCATCTGTAAAGGAAGAATGTAAAGATTGGCTTCAGTGAAGTAAGTTGAGTCAAACACTGCTTAATGCATAATACACACGTGACCAGAAAAGTTCTTTTATTATTACTTAGATACTGTGACCTCTGTCACAGATGTGACATTGCCTCAATCAGAGTGAAGTTCCACTAGGTATTCCAGGTCCACAAAGACTGCAGCGAACCTAACACTTGTTAGGCTCAAGAATTTCATGGAGGTTCCCATGCCAGCAAAGCCCTTGGAAGCTGTGATGATTAATTTTCAGTGTAATTCTGGACAGGCTGTAGTAGCGGCTCTTTTTAGCAAATGTTAATAAATGTTGCTGGGAAAGTATTTTGTGATGTGACTAACATTTACCACCTATTACCTGTAAGTAAAAATTACCACCGATCTCAAGGTCCTCATCCAATCATATGAAGACCTTGGAGGCAGTAAAAGGCTTCCCAGAAAGAACATTTTTGCCTTAAGACAGAAGAAGTCAATTCAAGCCTCAGTTTTCAGACTGCCAGTCTGCTTTAAGATTTTTGCACTTTTTTGGTCCTCACAATTTCTGAAAATAAAAAAAAAAAATACATATTTGTATTTTACATTATATATGGTATGCTTTTGTGTATTTCATATAAAATATGAACTAAATACGTATTGTATGTTCTACTACGAATTATACATACATTTTTATTTTATTCATACTCAATCTACTCCTGGACCTGCATTTTTGGAGAGCCCTACCTGCTGCAGTGCTATTCCTGATTTTAAGCAGCAGTCTTTTTTCAGCTCATCTATTATAGGAAGCCAGACCTGGGTTCTCAATGAAAAGCAAAATGAGGACAGAGGAAGCAGCTTCTGGCCGGGCGGGGCAGCTGTGGAAAGGATTTCCCAATCCTAACCTGAAAAGGGAGTCTCAGGGTAGAGTGGACGGCATCCCAAACCTCAGACCAGTGTTTAGTCCTTGAAAAGCTCCTGGGGAGTCAACAGCTTGGGTGGAGTGTGCGGGTCTGCCTGTGCTGTCGCTTGGCTTTCCTGGGCCTTTCCTTCAAGCCTGGTGGCAGTGGTTTTTTTAAAATTAGTTCTTGTTTGGTTTGTGGAGGAAGAGTAAATCGTGGAGTCTGAGCTACAGGCCAAGCCTTGTGCGTTTGAGGTTCTGAGGGATGCATGACTTGGCTGTTTTCAAAGTAGAGAGACATTGGCCTAAGACTGCCATGGCACCAAATTTCAGTCCTAGTGGTTAGAAAGTTAAATGGAATCGGAGGCCATCACTCTTGTCTGATCTGGGGGAAAGATCTCCAACCTCCCATCCAGAGCTCTCGACCTGCTGTGCTGATACTCCAGCAGTCCGCCTCCAGAGGGTTCTCTTTTCAGGTGTGGCCTATAAGAAGCTGCTCTGTTGCATAAGTGTGTTCCCAAAGCCATCACTGTGCGTGAACACACTGCCATTCAATTTCCACTTTAGGGGTCACTACTATCAGCATAGACATGGCCATCCTGGGACAGGACACAGGACAGGTAAGCCTCCAGGGGAGGAAGTAGTTTGGGATATAAATTGCCAATTGGGAAAACAAGTCCTGATTTGCTGAGACTCAACATGAAATCTACAGAGGGCTGAGAGTGGAAGATATAGATAGAGGGGACTCTGAGGAGATAAAAGAACAGACAACCAGATATTTTCTCACTTAGCAAGTTGCTTTTTAAATGTCATGAAAGCGCCATTGGCTCCCTCCCAATCTTTGCCTCCCTTTCTTCTGTAAAGTTGACTTTGTAATGGCAGAATAAATTGCATACCCGGCCTGGTCCCATATGAAAACATCTAAGCCGTTTTTGAGTTCAAGGCTATTCCTGGTAGTCCTATGTGTACTTTTACTATATGTTTTTATTCAAATGAAGAATCATAGCAAAAAGCCACATCTTAAACATGTGTTACTGGGTTGAAGAGTTTAAGACTATTAACACCCACAGACATGTAAATGCACACACACAGACACACAGATATAAATATGAATATAAATATGCACATGGATACATCAAGAGACAGAAACTGAATTTTACGAAAAGCTGGCTCTCCAAGAAGGGTCCCAAGTGGATAATGGGGCCCGTGCTGGTTCATCTTGACTGTCAAGTTGAAAAGCTTGAGTGATGCCAACGAGAGTCATCAAGCAAACTTGGGTGTGCATGGGTGGGTGTGGGGATGTGACCTTGGGGACTGTGTGGGACCCTTGACTGCCTCTCTGGCTTCTTTCCTTGCTCTCTGCTTTCTAGATGCCACAAGGTGAGCACCTTTCCCTCGCACCCTTCCGCCATGATGTTTTAGCCTTAGGGTCAACCAACAATGGACTGAACACTTTGAAATTGTGAATCAAAATAACCTTTTCTCCTTCAAGTTGCATATGTTAGGTATTTTGTTCCAACACTGGAAGTGACAAGTATAGGACCTAAGTAGAGAATGGGACCTGGTAGCCATTTGTCAACTGGGTGTAGGGGTAGAGGTAATACACTTATTCTGTCTTCTTGAAAGAACCACAAACTACGTTTTGAAGGCATTGCCTAGGTGAGTTCCTGTTTTAGTTGTCAAGCTAAACAGGCTGCAGTCCTATTTTGATACATGGACCTAACCAATGACCTGGACCTAGAACCAACAAATCAGGACCAAGCATTTTCCTGCATGGTCGTGCCCCTCATTTGCACTGCAGACCTGAATGGGATGGCGGTATTCTCTAGTACGTGGGTCCTTCTCTTTGTTCATCATGGAGTACACTTTCCTTCTTTTTTACCTAAGACTTATATCTAAAATTTTCTAATTGTTTTCTGTTTTGGAATAAAGGCTCCCTTTTCATCTTTGATTCTTTGCTAGCAAATTGGTACCGACACTTCTTGGTGTCAGCAGCAGGATCTGAAGCAATCTTCCTCTGTTCTTTTAAGTACTGCCCTTGAATAACAGGTAGGTACTTGCAAGAGACCCTGAGTCCCGTTGTCTTCTCCAGGGAGTACTGTGGAAGTCTTATCAGATCCGCACCTCCTAAGCTCCAGGTTCAGAGTCTTGGAGACTTCACTGCAGTCAGGGGGAGCATTAGAAAAAAAAAAACTGTCTTAAATACAAATACAATTAAACCCCAAGTAGACTACTTTACCCTTCTCTAAACAAAACTCAGGGTGTTCTAGGGACATACAAGGAACAACTAAGTAGGGGAATTAGATATTAAAACTGGGGATGAACTAGTCAGAGTTCTGGTTGACTTGAGGATTACTCTATCTGATCTTAACACTTGATACGTTTTCAGTGTCCCCTACATAAAATTCTGAATTCTGAATTTGTCCATATAGTCAAGGTTGCTAACCAACCTATGACAGTTGCAAAAGCAAGGTCTAATTTATTCCAATTAGACCTTCTCTTGCATAGCTGGTGTTTTTACTCATCTAGTTGGCCTCCATATATCTGTTGGGGAAGGATTTTCTGAAAACATATCGAACCCACATCTCTTTCTGCAAAATGATAAGTGATATTAGAGTTAAGCTCACCATAGAGCACTGACCTTATTAAACTCTTACTACCTAGGTGCCTTCTGCAGTGTCAACCTTATTAACCAATCATCTTGCCTTCTAGTATTGCCTTGAGAGCCTCTGGGCACATTCTAACACTTGCATTGCTCTTATTCATTCAATGCTTTTGATTAAAATCCAGGTGGATCATAATAAGATTCTCCTCAATATCAAGCAATACCGGCTAAATCCTAAGACCTTGTCTGGAATACAACTCATTATAGATGGCTTTATACATAAGAAACTTATTGATCCCCTTAGCAACCCTCACAATACTCCCATCCTACCTGTCAGCAAATCTAATAGAAGTGGAAGAGAATTTATGCAGGATATCAGCATCATTACAACACAGTTATTCCCCAGCACCTAACCCTCGTTGCTCACTGTGCAGTGCTCCCTGTGAGAACCAACACTTTCCATCTGTTCACCTCTGTATGCTTTCTTCACGTTCATCTGGAGGGGCCAACAATGGTCCTTCCCCAAGGGTATGTTGCAAGCTCCACCTATCTTCTCAGACTCTTTGGGGTGAGTTGACTGATGTTGAACATGGTTTGACCTTCTTCACTGTGTTGATGACCTTTCCAAGAGATTCACCCTGCCAACACCATCCACGTGCTTCAGTATCCGTCCTCTAAAGGGTTACAGTCTTAAAGACGAAAACCTCAGTTCTGTTAAACCTTTCTAAATTTTGCCTCATCCTTTGATACCTGTGGGTCTGATCCTTAATTTTTCCTTTCCTGATGACACATTAGCTTTTCTTCTTCCCTAAACCAAATAACAACTCTGAGCATTCTGAGAATGTGGAGAATGGTCTACAAAACTTTTCTTTGATGCCCCAGCCCATTTATGATTTACTAAAAAAATCTTTATCCTGACTTTATCCAATGAATCTCTAAAGGAAAACAAAGATAAGAAGCACCAACTGACCTTTGCTCCTATTTTGGGATACCCTAATTATCATTTCCCTTTCCATTCATTTTTTTCTTTCATGAATGGAAAGGAAATATCCAAGGAGTCCTAATTCAACCCCAAGGAGGACAGGATTGGTCAGCAGAGTCATAGAGTCAGCACTAGACAGCATGACCTGAGAATTCCTTCCCTGTCTAGAGGCAATTGCTGCTGGCTTCTTTCCCATTAAAGCCGCTGAAATGACCCTCATGAGATCGCCGTTCACCATCTATGTTCCTCACTCTATGGAAAACCTCCTCACCTCTCATGCATGCAACACCTCTTTGCTGGCCATCTAACCTTTTCTCTCTTCTCCTCAGCTTGCTGTATAATCTACTTGACACTGTTATTTCTGTTTCCTTTCTGAGCTGATGATATTCTTCATGATATATTGCCTTAACTGATTCACTCTTCATCCCCTGACTAGAACTATAAGAAACAGCCTTGTCTACTAAGACTATAATTGTTTTTCAGACGGTTTTTGTCTCAGTGGTCCCATTGGTCATGGCCTCCTTCAATGAGATTGTAGAGTCTGAGCACCTTCCGGAGGCCAGATCTATACAGCAAGCAGAACTCAGTGTCCTCACTAGAGTATGTCACCTAGCTAAGGATAAAGCTGCTGGCCCTTCTATAAAGAGTAGATATATCTTTAAGGTACCACATGACTTTGACAAGCTATGAAAGTAGAGAGAAAACTGAACTTCAACAGAACAGAAAATAAAAAATAAAGACAATGCTATTATCATCTTGGATACTATTCATGCTCTATGTGTTTCAGTTGTCATTGGAGCCCATGGTCACTTCTCTACCCCAAAAGAAGAAAGCCAAAGAAATAACATACCTGATGCCACTGCTAAATAGATCACCTTATAAGAGGCCCACCAAGTCATGACCTCTAAAAGCTCTCCCTTTTTCACTATTTCCTCAATTTTAGATTTACACCTCCCAAATTTGAAAAGAGCAAATGGGAAAAACAGGGCTGTTTGACAAGACAAATGTTTTTGAGTGGACTCAAGTCAACACTCCAATATTTCTATTACCCTGAATCAGGAAATTTGGTTTTCTATACCTGACTTCATTCACTGGAACACTGACACAATGGCCCACTTGGGGAGGCAGTATTATTGGAGGTCCTCATCTACAGTCGGTCATCGAGCATACTAACTTTGTAAAATGTGTCCCCAGTGTAACCTTAGGAAGCCACTCAGGTCCAAGGCCTTTGCCTTGTCAAATAGATGGTCCTTTTAAAGTCTGGCAATTAGACTGTATTCAACTTTCCCATTCACAAGGATATAAATATATGTTGGCAATTACTTAACGTGTTTTTCCATTGGGTGGAAATTTTCTTCTGCCAGGAGGCTAAAGCCATGGCAGTAACTAAGGTCTTACTAGAAAAAACTAGACCAACCTGAAGTTTTCCTGGGAAATTCATGGTGACCGAGGGCATCACTGTACAGGACACATCATTCAGAACATTTGTAAATCTGTTCTGTTTGCCAGTGTTTCCATTATGCTTATCACCCCCAGTCCTCTAAAGAAGTGGAATAAACTAATGGAATAATGAAAAAAATTAGCAAGAATTAGTGTGGCATTTAGTGGGCTATGGCCCGAGACCTTTGTCCTGGTTCTCTGCAGGAAAACATAAGTGGTCCCCTTTTGAGATCCTTACTGGCCACCCTATGAGACAGGCCAAAGAACTTTTGCCACCCACACTTGCTGAAGGAGACTTCTTGCCTTACCGAGAGGTGTTCATTAATATCCCACGACATAGATTACCTTGGTTAAAGATACTTTCAACAGTGTGCTTCCAGCAGCTGGAAACCACTCTTCCAAACTTGTTGGAAAAGATACTAGCTCAGACTCCCTCCAGGTCTGCTGACTTAAAGAATACAGACTCATGGATTCATATTTCTCATTTAAAGCAGGCTCCTGACTTACCTGCTGAGATGACTCCTCACCCCATTGCCAATATCAAGATAGTATCGATCAGATTTATGAGAAGCAGACAGTGGTTAAGGTGGCGTGCAAACCAAAGGACACAGACCAAGACAACTAAATGTGCCTTTCCTCATTCTTTTAGGGTTCTTTGATATTACTGATGCTTGTACTTATTCATGGAAGGAAAACTCTATCATCCAACTATCACAGTCTTTGGCTTCCACCAGCGACTTTACTGACTGCTGGATCTTTCATAGCATGCTTGTAAATTCCATCTCAGGGGACAATGATGCAATTATTATACCACAGCTTATTTTACCTCAATTGTTTTGGTTTTGTTGTATACCTAGATTTCTTCTAAAGCCTTATGTACTCATAAGTGGGGTTTTGGGGAGGCGATTGGATCACAGGAGTATAATACTTATCTGTGGATTAGTTCATTGATAAGTTTATAGCTAAGTGTGATATTCAAGGAAAGCCTGGTGGGAAGAGGTGGATCACTGGAGGTGTGGCCTGAACAGGTATAGTTTCTTCTTCTCTGTTCCCTTGACGTCTCTCTGTTTCCTGACTGCCATGCCACAGGCAAGCTTCTACTTCCATGGAGTTGACTGATTATGGACTGAAACCTTTACGAATTGTGAGCCATAATAAACTTTTCCTCCTTTAAACTGTGGGTGTGGGGTATTGTGTCTGAGTGACAAGGCATAACTAAGACATCATCTGTTTTGATGCAACCTACATGAAAAGCGTTGCAAGGCTACCTACTGAGTGTGTCTACGGTTTCTTGGATCTACTGTGCCTTGCTTCTTCTTTAAGCCATGCGAAGAATCATCTGAAATGTTTTCTGGCCCTAAATGTAACAGCCTCATATCCTTACAAGTAAAAAAAAAATTGAAGACTGAATAACAGCCACAATACCAACATCTGCCTGCTCTCATTACCTGCCGGTCAGCCCCCAGTTCCACTGAATTCTCACCAAAGGGACCTGTTATACCAACTCCTTCGTGTGCAGCTCACCAGTGTTCTTCTACCGCCGACCTTTCTGACACTCTTTCAGCTTCAGTTGTGAGACTGATTTTACACCACCCCTCTGAGCTCTCCCTACTACTAGTCATTGATTTTACAATCCACTAAACTTTTATTCCCCCAATTAAGTCAAAACCCTCAGAGTATGTCTGAAACAGCGTGCACCCACTCTGCTATGTTCTTGGCTGTGGCTGCACAGGTATGAGATGACCTAACCCCCCTGTAAATGGGATAACAGTACCAACGTCCCCTCTTGTATTCCCTACCTCATAAGCTAAATGCCACTCCATCACAGTCCTTGTCCTCATCAGAAGAAAGGGTTTCAATAAATGATTACTCTGATGGCCGCTCTCCAATCATGAAGACAGCTGCTGTGGGCATTCCCAATGGTGGGATTTACAGGGCTAGGTCAGTCCTGGGTGCTAAGCTAGATCTCGAAGATCGTCGTGTCTTGTCTGGGAACTGGTACAGCCTGGAATGCTTGCAAATAAGAAACTTCTCCCAAAGTTAAAGAAATCTCCCAATCTACCGCAGAGGCCATTAGATTCCCTTGCCTGCGTAGTCCTAGAAGACCACATTGCATTAGACCATCTCCTTACCTGCAGGACAGTTGCTGTGCACACATACCGTATATTGCACTCGGATAACCAGTTCTAGTCAGTTTGAACTGGAAACTTAGAAAATATTAAAATTGGTTAAGTGAATAAAAGGGTCCTCTTGGCTGGTTAAATTCCCAGTTCTTATTTTCAGCTGACTATGCTATTGGTTCCTGTTGCATTCGGCCTTGCAGTTTCTCAGTAAGCTCTTCATAATAGAAGTAAACATTAGGCTTCTCTTCAGGCTCATTGTAGCCTGCTGTAATAGGTGTTTATAAGAGATATGCATCAGAATCCTGTTAATGCAACACTGCAAGACTCTGGACTCTAACCAGAGACTGGAACCAATTTAACCCAAGAGACTGTGATTTATATCTAACAGGTATCAGGGAGCCCTTCATTAGGAAATGATTGTAGTTGCTCAAATTGGTCACCATCCACCCAGTCATCAGAATCCTGACACGGGACTGGATGGACTCAAGCAGATGACCTACCATTCCAGCCTAGGACGGGACCTAATTGCTTTAATCCATTGTCAATGCTGGTTGGTCAAAAGCAGGAAATGTTCTGAACTTTAAGAAAAGCTGACTCTCCAAGAAGAGTTCCAAGGCACTAACTGAGCCTAAATCCAAAATGGAACCTGGTAGCCTTTTGCTGACAGAGTGTGTGTGTAAGAGGGTGTCACACGTGTACACTGTTCCTGGAAAAACCACAAATTAAACTTTAGGGCCCTGGTCCAGGCATGTTCCTGTTTCAACTTCCAAGGTAAACAGGCTCCAAAAAGTCCTATTTTGTCACCTGGACCTAATCAATGAGTGGTAACCTGTAATCAGCCAATCAGGACTGAGCACTGCCTACCTGCTTAGCATTTCTCGTTTACATAAGTGGGCTGGCCTAAGTGGAACTGGGCAGAAACTTTCCCCTGCCAGCCAGCCCCTCTCTTTTGTCCTTCAGAGCACACTTTCACTTTGTAACTCAGTTTGCCTACTCTATTCTTTATTTTTTTAAATAGAGCTTTTCTTTCTATCTTCTTCTCTAGTGAATTTTTGCTGAAAAAAATATACAAAGTAACACAGACACATAGAAACACATACACATTAGAATTTTTAATATTTCAGTGATATAGTTTTTAAAAACTATATTTAAATATTATTTAAATATTAGAAGCTAGAAAATTTGCTTTAGATTCATTTTAATTTACAAAAAAAAGACTTCTAGATTCCTGTTAGGAGGAGAGGAGAGTTCTCTTCCAATTACAGTAACTGTGCAATCTGTTAGTCAATTTGCAGTGTGTATATAATTTGTGTTCAAATAAATAACTTTAAGCAATGAGTAAAAATATCGTAACCAGGGTGATGTTGATTATTTCTTGGTTTCCAGCCTTTGCTGTTACTTCCCTGCAGAATCCTGACCTGGTTCAGTTCTAGGCAGCAAAGTGTCAGGGAGTGTGGACTGAAAGATCCTAATGGGGGCAATCATGATACTTTAACTTCTGGTGGCTAGTGAGTAGCCCAAAGTGGGGCATCTTAAACTCAGCAGATGAAAACGATGGAAGCTGCTGACTCTCAGGAAACCCTGTGCAGATAGCTCACTGAAACCAGCCTGTCCTTTCTGCCTTGAATGCTGCCATGTAAGCTTGATGCTGACGCAGACAAATTGCAACCATTTGGGAAAGCCAAGAGACTCTGAGGCCAACCACTGAAGCACCAAATTAATCCTCCCTGCACTCACTTACTTCCTGCTTTATTGATGCGTCTTGTTCAAACCACCATAGGGTGTTTTGTTACTTGTAGACAAAAACATTCTATTGATGTATTTTGCAATATTATTTGAGAGAAAAATAAACACAAGTAAGACTTGGTCTCCATTTCTTTTTGGTCCTCAGTAAAGGATAATATAATGAACAAAAGTTGATTATGCTTTTTATAAAGCTATTATCTAAGAATAAAACAATCCTGATCACACAGGGATGCACTCACGCACGCACCCAGACACATACCCTGATCTGCTCTTGAGGTTGATGTACTGGAGTTTCCAGGCATGGGTTGTTTCACCATTTCTATGTCCCCCAAATTCTTGAGGGTTCGAGAGACTGGGATCTAAGGTTTCTGGAGTTCCTTCTATGCAAGTGTGATAATTTGTCAGTACAAAAATGGGCAGAGAAGGGAAATAAAAGATGCAAGGAGCAGCCTCATTGGGTAATCACAGAGGGTGAGAAATAATTTTGTGGAGACTTCTATAGCCAGAACACTCCACACTTTTAGAAATCAAAATTTGCTTTTTGTGTTTTATAGTTAAACAATTCAAGATACTGATAAATCAGGACCTATACATAGAACAGAATGATCTAAATTCCCAAAACTACCAAAAGATTTTCATTACTTCACTTTACCTATTTGATCTCCTCTGCTGAAAATTCAGGCATGTTCAAATCTCAGAAGGTCTGTTGCCTTTTTGTGAGCTTGAGTAGAAAGAGGTTAAGCCACTCCCGGCACTGCTGGATTTAAAACAATGAGTTGGTTGCAGGAAAAGTGGTTTTCATTTTAATTAACCTGGCCATCTGGATTGCTCAGGCCCCAATAGGCAAGTGTTGGGAACTGGATTTATAAGAGATGAATTGACTTTGTAGTTCAGAAAGAGGGGTCAGATGGGTCATTTTCAGGGCCTTGGCAACACCATACTGACCGCTGACAGAGATCTTAACTGTGTGTGACAGGTCTGAATGCCAGGCTTCCAGATTGTTCTAGGAGCTCACTTCCAGGCAGTCACCTCTGATTTAAAACCTGCCCCTAAGTTTCCAGCCACGGAGGCACAATATTCACAGCATTCACCCAGAGAAAGCTGAAGACAGCATCCAGAGATCCCACGCGCATTTTAAATCTGATTATCCCCAATGATTCTCCAAAGGACAAAGGTATACATGAAATATTGGGTCAGCCAGAAATCAAAGCGATTTAGACACTATGGCTATGCAGGGGTTGAGCACATCCTGGGGGTGATATCACTGTAGGACGAGGAGCAAAACCTACCCCTCACTGACTCTGATCAAGTTGAAAAGCTTTCAGTGGATGCTCCATTAGTGTGGAAGAGACAGCAGTGTGAAAGCTTTGCGACTTATCACCACTGGGGTGCTCACGCATGGTCCAGAGAATTCTGCTCCCCTTACATTTTAGGGCTGGGGAATGTCACCTGAGGACAAAGTACGAAGTTTCCACACAGCTCCTGTCCCTACCCATGCACAGCCTCCCACTGTCAACATTCACTGGCCCCAGAGCAGTGTATTTCTGCCAATCATCGAGTTCCCTTGGGGACATCATCCTCACCAGTACTCCTAGTTTGCATCAGGGTTCACACTTGACCTCTGTATATTCTGTGTGTTTGTGCAAATGTCTGAGAACACTTATCTGAAATTGCACTGTTGTACAGGGTAGAGTCACTGTCCTAAAATCTCTGCTCCTTCTCTTCTGCATGCCCACATCGAGAACCCCCGTGACCACTGTTCTTACTGTCAGCATAGCTTCACCTTTTTGCATATATCGTGTATTTGGAATCGTAGTTTGTAGCCTTGTTAGATGGGCTTTTTCACTTAGCAGTACACACTTCAGAGAACTTTTATTTTGTTCTCCAGACCAAGGCCACCTAAAAATTTTCACAAGAGGGTTCATTAGACAGACTGTATCAGAGAAATGAAAGAATATATGAATAATGTGAAATGATTCTTAGGCTGCTAAGAAACAGCGTAAAAGAGTTCATAACTTTCTAGGTTTTCCTCTTATTTCTCTGGTCTCCTATCCTATCCTCTTAGATTTCTTTCAAGCCTTAGAAATTGGTTGGTCTAAGCTTCTGGCTCCCTCTGGAGTTATGTGCAGCTACTATTTTCTTGTTTTCATGTTTTATATGATTATGATTTAGAGGAAGAATCTTATTTTCTGTGTTAAGAAATATATATATATATATATATATATATATATATATATATATATATCAACTCCATTCTCTAAATATTTGTAAAACTGTATTTCAGGATAATTTATTTTTGTAACCCCATGTATTTCAAATGACACCTTTATGTATGTTATCCTGAAGCATTCTAGGCTTTATCCAAGTTCCTGACAGGATCATAGTACATAAATTGTTAGAACCTCTGTTCATTCATATATACTCATTCAAAAAATATAACAATGCCTGAGTCTCAGGGACTTTTTTTTCCTAGAAAAAGTATTTCTACTTACTAGAAGGCTCTCACCTTCTACACAGGGAGTCTGGGGATAAATCATCTGAGTTCAGTCTGCTGACTGTATGCTACGTCATCTTAGATGTTGGACTGTGTTCTACCTTTTACTCTCTAGCGCTTTGTGTTTCATGAGTGAATTTACTATTTGACAATTATTGCTCAAAGTTTAGGGGCAAAACTTTTGCTCTGTGGCCTTATTTTCATTTTCATTATATAAACTTTAAAGAAGTAGCTCACGATTTTAGTGTATCATAGCTCACTTCTCAACTAGCCAATGAGAAACTGCCAAGTCCTTCACATTTGTTTATTTTGGTCCCAATATACTGTTCGTGCCCTGGTTGAATATCTCGCCAAATTTCCTCCAATTCATTGCAAAACCAGTTGGCAGACCAATGAGGAAATCTGTTTGGGGCCAATTTTAGCAATTGATGGTGTTGCCTCTTTCCCCACTCCCACTTACCACTAATCCATCAAGTTTCTTCCCTCCTTAGCTGTTCTAAGTAGAAATATGACACCTTGACATGGTCTCAAACATCAAAGAAATGTATTCTTCCTCTCCTTGTCCCATTGAACCCCTTGCCACCGCTTCCAACCTTTTCTCACACTGACAGCCCCAACAGAGACTGGCCAATCTGTCATTGTGACATTAAGAAGGAACCTTATTATGAAAAGGGGTGACCAGGTTATTATCCCTACAGGAAATGGTAGGTTTAATCCTCTTCCTGTCAAGATGTGTTGCACAAAGCAGCCTGCCTGGAGCGTTTCCCGTGTAGTTGGTGCAGGTGGGAAGAACTCTCTTAACAGAGGTTACTTTACTCAAAACTCAGAAGTATTTTCACAAGCTCTTGGTATTCAAAGTCTTTTTACACCATGTTATTGAAAAATATGGTGACTGTTTAAAATTAAAAAAATCATTACAATAAAAGATACATCACCACTAATCTCCCTGGAAACACTCCCCATTCTTTGAACATATTTGTCCCATAGCTCTTGCTGGTTTCTGAAGCAGTTCTGGAAGTCCTCTTTTGTGAGTGTCTTCAGTTGTGGTGTCACGGCTGCTTTGACATCCTCAGCATTTCATCCTTATCCTTTTGTCTTTGGGGAAGAGCTGGAGGTCACACAGGGCTGGCTATGGTAGTAAGGTAGGTGAGACACACTGTAATGCTTGTAACGAGCCTACTTTTTTATCAGATGGCATTGGCAGTAGCATTCACAGGAGTTTTGGGTTTTTTTTTTTTTTGTCATATCTCATAAAGACCTGCATGAGCACTGGAGATTTATCTCAGTAGCATAAGCGCCTGCCTGGCAAGCATGAGGTCATGAATTCGATCCCCGGTACCGCCCCCCAAACCCAAAAAACAATAAAAAAAGACCTTTATGAAAGAGGACTTCCAGAACTGCTTTCAAGAGTGACAAGAATAATGGGATAAGTGTGCTCAAAGCAAGGGAGACTACTTTGAAGGAGATTAACGGCAATCTGCTTTTACTGAAATTATTTATTTGTTTATTGGAACCTGGAATTGAACTCAGGACCTCACACTTGTCAGGCAGGTGCCATGCTGCTGAGCTATATCCTCAGCCCTGTAATAATTTTAAAGTTGATAAATAATCATATTTTTGGTCATGCTTTTTATATTAATGATTGAAACTTTCTCATATAGACCTTAGAGCTATTTTATAGACTTTTTTGCTGCAGCTTTAGGACATAGCAAGAAACTCAAATTATTTACTCCTGTTTGTTGTTTCAAAGTTAAGACTCAAGAAGGTCTTGTGTCTTATCCAAAGCTATTTAGACAACTTTTAATCAAATCCTTGGTGAAATGTTTACATTGGATGTTTACCATTTTAAATTAAAACTATGTTGAGCTGTTTCTCAGAATTATCCTCTAGGTAACAACCAGGAAGTACTCTGGGATATTGTTAAGGTGCAGGAAGGAAAACAGAAAACCAAAACACACTAGATACTTTAACACAAGGAGTTTAATAGCATGAGCATTTATCATATAAGTGATACAGGGCTGAAAACTTAAAATGGAGTAACAGAGATTTAACTGTAGGGAGAAGCTACTCCACAGCCGGGCTAAGGAACAAAGGTTATTGGAACCTAAAAGACCAGAGGAAGGTCCTTAAAGAACTTGGGTCCCAACCTCTGAGGAGAAGGGGCTATATGGTTGCAGATGGAGTCTAGGAGCTTGGAGAAGGAGCTTCAAGGGGGTGGAGTTTAGACCTTGAGCAGGAAGCCCTGTTGCGTACTGGCTTGCATCTCTAGAAAATCATTGTGAGGATGGAATTAGGAGATGGAGGCTTCACCCAACTACTATTTGGATGTGTTACACTGATAGGATATTGGTGGGAACAGTAAAGAAAAGGGGAGAAGAGAACGCATTCTCCCCTCTCCTGTTTCAGCTTCCTTCTAGATTCTTCATCGTTGGAAACCTTCAGGAAGTAGTCAGCAAAGGGGAAATAACGATGCTCAGTATCTCTCTTGACACCCAGAACAGGGTCTAGGAGGTTTTAGAGCTGGGAATTAATAACTTACTTCCACAAACAGACATGCAGGACACTTGTGGCTCACCAGAGTATGCATCTGCCATCCACAGTGACACTTGGTATCGGGAAGAAACTGATTTAATAGGAAGCCCACAGGTCATGGAGGAATGACCTAAAGTTGGGGTTTGAGTCACTGGGACTGGAGTTTCGTAGGACTTCTCTTGTTTGCACAGTACTCTTGCTTGGGGCAGAGAGAGTGGGTTTGTGTGGGAAGAAGATTGCAGCATTGCAGAGTTATAGGAGATGAGGCCAGTGTCCTTTGTCCAGCCACGCAGGTACTAGAAACTTCAGAGCAGTTAGGCTGAGGCATCAATCAGGGGCCAGGAAGGAAGGGCAACTGGCAACCTCTGAAGGATCACACCAACATTATTTTCACGTAGTACAACTAGTGTCTAGGTGTACAGAAGCAACTGCACACATTATAGCCTGTGTGTTTCTGGAATTCAAGGAGTTGAAAGTGTCTTGATCATAAAAATCTAAGAATTTACAGGCTCATAAAATAATTGTGATGTGTGCAACGTATGCTATTTACCATGCTGGGTGTGGGGTTATGAAGATGAATCGGATAAAGATGAATCCTCCTTCAGGGAAACTCACACACTGACAAAGCATCAGACCTGCTTTGTTTTTGGCACACTGGGAGCTGAGTCGAGGAAGAGGTAACTCACAGGGCACATCAGGGACACCCTCACAGAGGAGAGATGAGCTGAGTCCTGCCACAGGGCTATGCTCAGGAGACACCAGGAAGGTGAGGTGCAGTGCTATGAAAAGAGAAACAGGAGCAAAGCCGGATGTATAGAGTGGCCCAGTGCATTTGAGAGAGTAGGAGGGACCCCTCAAGGAGCTTTAGGGTCTCCTTAAAGGCAGCAGCTTCTGCCTCTTCCTCTCCTTGAGCATACGACCGTGGTCAGTCTGGGCTTTACCTTCTTCTCATCGCTGAAGAAAATCATAACCATCACCCTGCCAGAGACAGCAGAAGGCGAAGAAATGTAGATTTAGACATCACGGGGACAAACAGCCACAATTTTGCAGGGACTCTTTGTCCCTTAATCTCGATACACTTTTGAAGGCCTAGGGATCTGCTGTTTTCTGGACTCAATCCATATTTCCTTTCACTTTTCCAGATGAGAACCTGGCTGAGGTCTTTCTCGCACTTGAGAAAGATGGAGGGCCCTCAGCCTTTGGGCACGCTCCATGCAGCAGGCAGGTCTCGCTGAGTGTGGTAAACACTGCCGTCCCCCACCTCCACTTCCAGGAAGCTGTCTCATAACCATAACCCAACTGCAGGCTTCCGTCATCTCCCCCACAGAACCTCTGGCTTCCATCTGACCAGCCTTGATACTCAGTGTCCAAACACTGATAAAATTGATTCCCTAGGTGTGGGAAAGTCCTAGAGCATCGATTGTTTCCTTCTCCTCACCCCCATGCTTGGCAGGAGCTCTCTGTCAGAATGTACCTTGCTTGTTTGGCTGGTGGAGGTCAATGCCCTGATGAAAAATGAGTGGAATGCCACAGGATCAGACCGGTCCTGATAAATGACAGCAGGGGATGGTGTGGGGAGGGAGAAGGGATCAGTGGAAGTGGAGATAACTGAATGGCTTAGAAATAATCCTCCTTTGCCTCTCCTTGTTCCACCAGTCTGTCTAGCGATTTCAGTGTGAACTAAAGCTTGTCATTCTGAATACTGGAGTTTCAAAATTATGATCTATAGGATGTGTTTATTTTTTCAAGTTAAAAATATCTGAGGTAACATTTTTGGAAAGTGTTTTTGTTTACTCAGTTGGTGCCACCCAAGCAGGACTGACCATTACTGGATTGAAGTTTCTTCTCATTACTTTGATACTTTTTCCTCTTAGTAGCTGTGAACCTAATCAGTTCATTTTTAGCAATGAAAACCTATTGTCCTCTGACCTGGGTTCTAGTTTTGCTTTGCTGCTAAGTAGCTCTACCTAACTTGTTGCAAAACGAGAGGAGATGGTTGAGCTGTCATTTGCTTTCCTTACGACACTTTGCACGGAGCTACATCTCCTGGCCTTCACTTTTCCATTTTTATTTTGAGACAGAATCTCTCAGTCACTTATTTGCCAGGCAAGGCTCAAACTTGTGGCCCTTCTGCTTCACCTGCCCAGCGTGCTGGGGTTATAGGGATGTGCCTCCATACCAAGTTAGCTTTGACTTCTGTGGTCTTTAACTCTGAGGTACTTCTTCTGTCTGCAGAATAGACAGAGACTGGTTCTAACTCCACAGGAGCTATTTGGAAAGGTGCCAGGATTGGGTAAAGACTCTTTTTGCTACTCTTTCCATATCCAATCAGGGGTTGACGTGGCAAGATACCATGGAGAATCGTAGCGTTCTTTATGATGATTCTACCATAGGCTGGTTTAGATGTTCCTTAGGGAGAAGATAACTCCTCACACTGTCAAGCAAAAGATATATCGATTCCAAATGCTGCTTAGATCGCCAAGATAGGGCCCCAATGACTTTTTAAAGAGAGAAAAAAAAAGCAATACAGAAAAAAGGGTAGAAACAATACAGAATCTCAAAAAAAAATCACTAGGAACTTAGAGCGCTGAGCCAACCAGCAACTAGCCTGCCGCCCTGGTAAGTGACTGTGGTCTGGCAAGCCTCGGCCACCCCAGGGTGGGGAAATAAGAAGCAAGAGTGTTTTCTGAGATCCGCACCATGTTGGAACTTAGGGCACTGAGCCAACCAGTAACTAGCCCCAATGACTCTTGAGCACATGTATCAATGATCTTCTTGGAAAGACCCCTCTCTGCCATAGGAATTCTTTTCTTAGTGTTTGATCTTTTGCACAGACCTGAAGGGATAACCACTTTTGTTACCAGTGGGTTTTTCAGTCATGCTTAAAGTCCTCTGAAGGGCTTTGGCACACTGGGCTAAATGGCATGGAACTGTAAAATGAAGATTTCTGTCCATTTTAGGGCAGTGGCCATCATCTAGGGGCAATCTAGCAAATAGAGGCCAGGGATACCACTGATCCTCCCACAGCATAAAGGAAACATCTCATTCCATGTCCCATAACAATAATGACCTGGTTTGGCAACAGTATGGTGCTGAGACATTTTGATTTAGGGACCTCAGGTTCCGGAGTGGTAGGATGGTTGCACTAAAGCTTTCTTGCTGCTTGATGGAAAGACTCAAATTTTACATTTAAGTATGGTTTTGTTCTTCCTCTGCTATTGACCTTTGTTTAAGGTCAACATACATGGCTGGCTAGTGAGTTAAAGGAAATACCTTTTTATCACAACCGACCGCGTAAGATGTGTGTCTCTCTATTCTAGAGGGTCCTTTGTCCAATCACCCATTTAGGAAATGGATAGAAGGCCACCAAGGAGGAAATTGTAGACCTGAAGGAACCTTAATGATCTTTTCATTCACCTTTTGCTTTGGAGTTCCAAATTCATGGGCCACCCAAAGTAGGAGTGTGATTCATGCAGTTTCCCCAATTATTTCTCATGGTCAACTTCTTCTCCTTCATGTACGCCATCTTGCTTCAGGGCTGGGGATGGAACACAGGGTCTCACAAAAATTAGGCAAATGTTCTACCACTGGGTCACATTGCCAGCCCAACTCGTACACTTTTCGACGATATCTTTTCTTATGGAAAAGTGAACCTGCTCTGAGCAATGTTTTGACTACAGTAGGTCACCATAAGCTTTGAAAAACACAGTCTATGGTTGAATGTCAGCAACTCATTGTTTTTTCACCAGTAACTCAGTCTTTTAAAATGGAGTTCCTGAGAGGGGAAAAGAGTGCCTATCTCCATTTTCAAATGATGAAACATACCTATATAGTATCATATCTTAAAGAAAAAACATTTTTGGGTGTTGGGTTTTCAGACTTCTTCAGATTGTTGTGTGGAGACAATCATCTATGCTTGATAGCTACCCATAATGATAATATTCCAAGGAAGATATTATACAATCTTCCTTGGGAACACACACAAATATTAAACAGGATGAAATCCTCTAGATAATATGGATCCTCTCTGCCTACATCTAAACTCTGGCCTATAATGAAAACTACTCCACCTGGCCAGTTTTAAAATACCCGTGTTTACAGTCGCAAACTAGTTAAGTCGTTAAATATCATCTGCCTTCTTGTTTGCTGAACTGACACTTCTTCATCTTCTCTGACTTAGGTCTCAGGTCACAGGTGAGGAGGACACAGGTGGGCTGCCCCACTGGCCGCAGAGTTTAACAGAAGGAAGGGAAACTGATGACTCTAATGAGAAGTGAGGAATAGCTGCTCAGTGCAAATCCCTGTGTCTGTCCAATCTGCTTTCCTATTTCCAGACCTTTTATGACTGTTTTAGAGAAAGAAAATCACGCTTCGAAGGATTAATTCTATCAATTTCCCCCACCATATGTTCTTATTAAAACATTTATGACGTGCTTTATCTTAGGGTTACTAAGTGAGGATTGCTAGTGATTAATAAAACACGGCAAATGACAATTTAAAATTTAGATTTAAAAAAAATATGGGAATAACATATATCATTTTGACCATTTTCTAGGCTAGTCTCAAAATATTCTCAGCAGCAATAAAGAATATTGGTTGTTTCCATACTAGAAATACATGAAATATGTAATTGTGATGTCTGAGGCACATTTCTTTTGGTGTGGCTTGTTCTGAGAACATCTAAAATTTCTTTTAAGGCTAATAGCATAGCACTCACAAGCACATTTTAGGTGTTTTTCAAGTGTCTACACCTTGCCATTGTTTGTCAAATGTGGTCACCGTGATTCTTTTGGTTATAGTGTTTTTGCAGAGGGTTACTCTGTATCAGAAGCGTATGACAAATAAGCTATTTGTATTACGTATTTATCCCATCTGATTATAAAAGTGATCATGTTTATTGTAAAAATTTTTGGAAAAAGTAAAGAAGAAAATAAATATTCATGATCTCATTACCCATTTATAATACTGTTAAATTTTTACAACCATGTGGATGTGTTAATATATAGTTATGTCCATACATACAAACAGGCAAAATGTAGAAATATTGTGGTAATTCTGCTATGTCTACACCTTTGGGCACTTCTATCATTATTATATATCAATGCACAATCTTTGTAGGTGGTTTTTAAGGGCCAGGAGGTGAGGCTTCATGAAGGCATAGCACGGGGCAGACTCATTCTCAGCTGTCACCCAAGGCTGGTTCCCACTTTACACTATTACTACAGTAATACAATGAGCATTGTTGTCCCAATCTTACAGATTTTGTGAGGCTGCAATAAGATGATCCATGTAAAGCTCCTCTCATAATAGTGATAAATGATCAAAGGGTCTTCCTTTCTAACTCTCTGTCTCTCCCGCTGGTTTTTTTTTTTTTTAAATTTTTCTATCTTTAATGCTTTTATTCACCTTAAAAATAAGATCTTAACCGGGCATGAGAGTTCATGCTTGGAATTCTGGCACTCTGAAAGGGTGAGGTAGGAGGATCACAAGTTCAAGAACAACCTAGACAATTTATCAATTTAGAGAGATAGGTCTTAAAAAATAAAAAAAGGACTAGAGAGGTACTTCAGTCTTGGGCTTAATTCTCAGCAAAGAAAGAGAGAGGGAGAGGGAGAAAGAGAGAAAGAGAAGAAGAAGAAGAAGAAGAAGAAGAAGAAGAAGAAGAAGAAGAAGAAGAAGAAGAGACAGAGGAGACAGACAGACAGAGATCTGCTACCTAGTTAAAGCATACATACTTTTTTTAAGAGCATGGCGCAGGTCACAAAGTCACTTTACAGTGACTTTGTAGCAATTTTTACTTCTGCATTGTGGCATTTGACACAGCTCATGATTGGTTTGTGATGCTTCAATATCCCCTTACTCAGTCTTAGTTCATGTTAAAAAAAAATAAGAGGGCGGGAATGAGGGTATTGCTCTCAAGTCGGTTATCCTTGACAGTGAGCAGGGTGCTGTGACATCTCCTGGCTGGTTCTACCCTTATCCAACTGAAGCCATCCGAGGACCGCCCTGGCTGGTTCATGAACCAATCCAGACAGAATGACTGTAAATTAGAAGTACTATGTGCCCTAGAGGTCTAAAACTAGATTTGTCATGGGAAGTAAACCCCAAATACCTCCCAGTCCATTACACCCATTTAATTCTGCCATATTGATTCCCTAAGCTCAGACCTTGCTCCCATTTAGTCATTATACTTTACCTACTCTTTGTGACTGAAATCCTGTCCTAAGCACTAATCCATTTGACTGGGCATGACAGCTTGTTTGGTTCTTGCTGATGCTTTATCTATGGGAAATGAAGTCCTTTTCCAAATGGATGGCTCTGTGAAGTCAGATTGCTGTCTGTCTGTCATACCTCTTGGGACATTTTTGCCCTTTTCTTCCACCCACATGAGCTAACTAAATTTCTTGAGCATTTATGTATTTCCATATCAAGGCTGAGTTTTCTATTGCTCTTTGGAGCATGGACTACCTCTATATCTCTCTTCCCAAAGCATTGGCCCTTGGGTTGACTTAGAACCTGTTCTGAACCAAACTTTCTCAGAATTCTCCAATTTTTATGGCATCGGCCAGTGACGCCAGATTTTCAGTCTTCTCCCAAAATGACTCTTGTGTGCATTGGGCTATTTTGTGGTCATCAGGAGAAGCAGCAGCTGGCAAGAAACAAGTTAAAGAGGCCCTGGCTCCTGTGGGAATCACGGAGTTAAGCATTCCCACCCCTTTGGGCCACCGTTTACATTTGATTGATTTTTTTTGATTGGTTGTTTGCCTGACCTGATCAGAGAGTTCGTGTAGGAGTTTCTGTTGACACTTTATTTCACTTTGGGTAAAGTTTAAACACTACTTATCACAATCCTGACACATCGGGAAGGTGGTCTTTATGTCCTGTCCTGTTGTCTACTTCTTCTAGTTATGAGAATATAGGATACAAAGGCATTTTTAAATATTCAGGAAGCAAATTCATTGCTTTGGGTCATTTTGAAGAAAAGTCTTAGACATTCTACGTTATAACTACTTCTAACTGGTCCTCCTTATTATTTTAACCTTCATATTATTTTTCACATGGGAGAAAACCTTCCATTTCTTGGAGAAACGCCACCGTGTGATTATAAGCCTAGGTCCTATGTTTCTTTTTTCAGTGAAGTGCCTCAGATCACTTCACTGAAGTGCCCAGCTGGAGTTGGAAGCACCATAGCATTATTGAATCTCAGTCTAGACTGATAGAAACTCTTTTTTTTTATTTTAAAGAGAATAAAACAAAAGAGGGCAGAACAAAGCAGATCAGAACAGAACAACATAAGCAACACAGCACTTTACAATAAGACAACCGGACATTAACAGTATCTATCATAATATCTCTTTCTTTGCTATAGTTGGGCATAGTTTCAAATACAATAATATCAAACATAACAAAATAGTATAAAACCATTCAAAAAAATGAAAGAATTACAGGGCATTCTGAACCGAATAACAGAGAATGATCAAGGGGTACTATAATATCTCATTTTCAATAAAATGTTTGTTTATACTATCACATATATTAAAATCCCAGTAAGACACAACATGATAGAACCGATGGTAATAGAAGAATAGAAGCATGGTAGGACTTCAAAGCAAGATGATATTAAATCAACAATGGCTGCCATAATGTTTTGTTTTCTTCAAAACAGCTGTTCATACCATCATACATAATAATAGACTGGTAGAAACTCTTAGAGTGCCTCTGATTTCTACTGAGTGTGAAACCCTTCCCATAGTATCTAGGTCTCTGTACCTGTCTTCAGCATATTCACTTTTAGGCTTTGTGTCATAATGACATTGTCTTCTTCTTCTTAGGGGCCTCCATATTTGTTCAGTGTATATTATTTAAATTAAAAATATAAACATCATCACTTCCATACCAAGATCCAGTTGGGTGTGACACACCCTTACCCCAGTTTCAAGTGTACCCTATCCCTATGGATATAAAATTTGAGATATTTTGTAATTTGCTTTTAAAGACTCTAAACATCCAAATGTAAAAAAGATATTTAAATATATAAAAAGATATTTAAAACAGTTTTCTACTACAAAGGCAAACGCAGTAATAGCAATCAGTCATACTTTCATTCACGTTATAATAATAAGAGTAATAATAATGATGCCTAACATGCATTGAACATTCTCTCTGTGCACTTATTATTTTAAGTCCTTGACATGAGTTAATTCATTTCTTCCTCATATGAATACTGAGAAGTAGAAAGTGCTCTTACCAACACTTTCATTTTCTAGAAGAGCGAAATTAAGATAACTAAGACTAAGGAGAAACAGAATTTAAAATCAAGCCTTTTGTCCCCCAAGTCTGCAGCCTTTGCTAGTTGGCTGTATAATCTAGTTATAAAGTAAAAAGTGAGAAATACCATGAGAGAGAAAGTATGGTCTCCCTTGTAAATGATTCATCCCTGGTGTGGGCTTGCTTCCCGGTGTGAGGGAGCAGAGAATAACTAGTTTAATATGTTGGTTTCCACCTGTAATTTACAGCAGGCAGGTTCACAGTCAAATAGACCTTGGTGTTAAGATGATAATGTTTCATGCTTTTGCTTTTAGCAGGTGACAATAAAAAATCAATGAACTATAATTATAGGACCTTGAAGTTTAGTGTGGTTCCAGACTATAATGAAAATTCATCTATGTTATGACAACCGCAGATTAGTAACTTATCTCTCCACAAATGGTGGGGTGGTTTATGATGTTACTGGTTTGTTACCTCTTACAGAAGGTACAGATAATGTGCCAGATTGCCCTATGAATAATAGCCTGCTTTTATTATGCAGGATAAATCAATCACACAGCCTTCTTGTGTTGGCTTAATGAGGTTAGATCAGCAAGCTCAGGGCTTGGGAAACAGTTGTTGGTCAACAGATCCAAGTGCTGACAGAGGATCCCTGGAAGACTGAAGTGGACAGAACACTCAGCAGTCTGCCTGCAAGTGGGTGGTGAAAATCTGGGTTGTTGGATTTGGAGTTGGTTTTCAAGAAGGCAAGAGTTTAGGAATGGAGTTGAAGTTGCAGAGAATTTTTTCAGATTAGTAAATGAGTAGCTAAATAAAACAGAAGAAGAAGAAGAAAAGGAGGAGGAGGAGAAGAAGAAGAAGAAGAGGAGGAGGAGGAGGAAGAGAGGGGGAGGAGGAGGAAGAGGAGAAGAAAGAGGAAAACCAAATGTAAAACAAAGTTTTTTTTTTTAAACAACTAGCAGTCCTTATTATTTTCCCATGCAATGTTAATTCCATTTGGGAAGGGGGTAGATACATAGACAGAAAATAGGTTATAGATATCACAGTGGTAGATAACCTCCAGGGGACAGCATTTGAACTTTCCATGAGTAACATTGGTTGGGATGCAGGAAGTTGTTTTGTTATAAGAGTTAATGACTCCCTATCTTTCCAAGTGGCTTAGTGTTGCAAGAGTCCTCCTTAATTGCTTGAGCTAGGATCCCGGTAGAAGGCATTATAGTTTCTCTCCGCTCTTTGTGCCTGGGCTTTTCTCTAGATGGTTTAGAGGTTTTTCTGAGTCTACAATAAGTGTTTGACAATAAGGACAAGTTAAAAGCTATCTGAACCCACTTGTCGCTTGGGTGGATCCTTTTGGCTAAATATCCCATAAGACTATTATATTAGCTTCCCACCATGTGTACAGCTATTAAAAGCACAATATAGTACAAACAATACGGTATAAGAAATTGTATTGGAGGAGCTGGAAGAGAGGGAAGTAGAGTCAGAGATGGTCCAGGAGATATCCAATTCAGAGTCAACCTCATCTTGACTTTTGGAATGAAGCCATAATCCTTAAGAAATTTCCAGATGAGACATTTTTGAAGATTTTTCTGCCCTGGTTAATGATTTCATGTTTCTGTTTTACATTTTCTATTCACAGACTTAAATCTACCTGAAAAAATAAAGGTTTTAGTTCTCTCAGAAGATAGAAATGTATTGTCATCCCAGTAGGAAGAAGATAGCTAAGAATTAAGAAAGTACTTCCTATTGGGTTCATAATGATATATCAGTCAGAGTTGGTGGGGTTGTGGTGTAGTGATAAACAACCCTCAGATATTTTTTACCTTTTAGGGTAAACAACTTGGTTACCCACACAAAACAAATATTTATCATATTATTATTATTATAGAGCTAACATTCTTTTAACCAGCACTCAGATCATAAAATAGCAGCCTCCACCCATCTCTTTATACTTTCTGTCCTTTCTCTTTTCTTCTAAGATTATTCACTTCTCTTTTATAGTGTTAGCCTCCACATCTTAAGGGATTAAAACAATGAGAGTATATTTCTTTCATCATGTATCAATCACTGGAAGTTCTTTGTGTCTTGTTGTTATCCTTATTCTGGGACTTAGGCTGACAGAACTTTCTGGAACATTTTCAGTTACCATGGCAAAGGGAGCGGTGCCTTCTGGGGAAGCACTTGCATCCTGCTGGTTCACAATTCATTGGTCAGAACAGGTCATAAGGCCACATCAAATACCAGAGTTCAAGAAATGTAATCCAGCAGCACGCCCTGAAGGAGGAGATGAGGAGGGACTGGGAAGATTTGGCTAACAGAACTGAAGTCTACCACAATTCGAATTGAATTTTTCTGGGTTCAAATGTTAGTTCTATCAGTGGGTAGCTGTGTGCTTTGGATAAATAAGTTAGTTCTTTAATACTCAGTCTTCTTGTTTATAAAATTGTAAAAGGAAAATTCACAGGGTCTTTGCAAGGTTTAAATGAATTAATGCTTCAAAGGCTTAGGGCAGTGCCTGAAAGCTTATTATTATGAAGAGGTTTGAAAGATTCCATTTTCAGGAAAGGCGCTCAGGATTGAAAGAGATCCTCTCCAATGCTAAGCTGGATGGGGTGGGGCAGCATGACCTTTGTGGGTTGAGCTTCTCTAACCCCACGTGTGAGCATAAAGTAAAGGAGTGAAGCACCATCTTTTGGAGCATCTTAGGGTCTTTGCATTTCCCACTCCTTAGTCTATTAACTTGAGGAAGGGTGTAGAGGGCTGCATGGAAAGGAAAGGTGAGACACCCTCATTGCTAAGTAACTTTGAGGTTCCTATTTTGTTGTTATTGCTTCAGGATGTTGATCTTCCCCCTTCTTTGGGAGGATGAGAAAGTGATTCATGGTCGAGAGGTGGGATCCCATCTCTTGTCTCACTGACAGGAAAACTGTCAAAAAGCCCATCCCTATAAACACTAGCCTGGCAAATGAGACCAAGCCTCCATATGGAAAATCAAAGTAAGGGCTCTGGCAGGGAGCTGCAAAGATGGTTTGAATCAGAAGCAGACACAGCCTCTGGATATCGGAGTAGGGGGTTGGGGGCTGTCTGCACCCTTGCGCCAAGATGGCTGGGGACTTGGGCCAGTGAGTTTCCATTCTGGGGAGAAGGCAGGGCCTGTCTGTAGTGGAAGCCAGATCATGGCAGGTCTCTGGTTTAAATTCGACTCATCAGAGGGTCCTCGGAGCTAATTGGGAAGGAGCCTGGCTGTGTTTTCTTTCCTGCTTAATAACAAGGGGGAATTGCTTACAGCTCTGGACTTTATTAGGAGAGAATTTGACATTGTTTTGTTAGACAGAGGCTCTGTCCAGGGAGCTAATCTCTCACACCTGTTTGGCTTTGTTAAGGAGCCAAGGGCCCCTGGCCTGTTTGCTGTTGGTTATTGCAGAGAACGATACAAGGGGAGGGGGAGGAAGTAACCAGAGAAAGGATGAACATTTCCTTTCTCTCTCCTGGCTAAAGATTTACTGCTAAAGGTGACACAAACAACCAGTGACTGAGTTCAGGCATATAATGTCTGCATCTAGCTTGGATTCATTCAAAAGCACTGATGCTTTCAATATTTTTTTTCAGCATTTATTGTCTGCAGGACCCTGTGCTGTGGTGACAGCAAGCAAGCTGGGCTGGGCCCCTACTATTGGGCATTTATGTTAGTCATCCCAAGAAAATACTGGAACATCTCTCCTGATTCCAGGAAGTTGAGAACTTTGATGCAAAGGAGTTCCTCAAGGAACTGCTCCTGGCTCTTTGCCTGGCATTTTCTTTCACTGGAGGGAATTTCAACAGTATAGGCTATTTAACTAACCAGAGAACCTGGCCCTTTATTCTTCAAGGAAATTTTACCTGAATTAGTGCTCCTAGAATACTGGTCAGTAGAATCGAAACAGAATACAAAGTGAGTATCACACACTCTGGGAGAATGAGAAGTCCCTCTCTTCGTGGGATGGGCTCAGGACAAACCCACTTGCCTGTGGAGCTGAGCTGTATACACTCCCTCTTGCCGGTGGGCTCTGACACAGGAAGAGTCCATCAATGCTAGAGCAAGAAGGCCAGTGAGCAGCAAAAGGGACGTGACAACTCCGAGGGACAGATAAGTGTGGCGTCCTGCAGTGTTCAGTAGCTCAATCTCTGAATTGCAGCTGCTGGGGTTTCTACCCCAGCCAGGGCCAGCTACATAATTTGTGGGGCTGCGAAAAGGCCATTGTGAAACGGGTTGACGCGTCGCGTGAGCCCAGAGCTCCAACGCATGTAGGACTCATGACCCCCCCACCTGCCCCCAAGGCTGCAACCTCCTTTCTAGGCCATGTTCACACGTGTGCTGGGGTGGCTGAGCGGCTGCCCAATGTCAGGCCTGACTGCTGCCTTTCCCACCCCAGAAAGCCCAGGATGAGTTCCCGTGCAAGCCCTCTGTGTACTGAGCCAGGGCCCTGGAAGATACTGATGGCAATGACAAAACAGGACTTTTCCTTGACTCCAGGACCAGGTGCTTTTCTAGGTGGCTGGAGGCAGTTGTCACAGGTTGCAGGAGAGTACGGGCACACCCAGGGAGCTGGGTATGGGGAGCAGGTTGCTGTGAACCCACTCCAGGGAAGTGAGGAAAGCGGGGCACACAGGAATGCTCCTGAATAGAGGCTCACCTACCTGAGCCCTTTCACGTGCTTTATCTGGCTTTTAACAAGACACAAATTCAGAAAACTCTTCTAGGAATTTTAAAACTGTAGGCACTAGGAATTAACTCCCAAGCGAAGAACCTAAGCCACACCCCTCAGCCTGCCCTGGGCAGTCGCACTGGTTGCTACTCTAGGAAGCTGGTTCAGGTCTCCACTTTACAGCTCAGAAGCAGCAGGAAGCTTAAGAATGATACTTAACCCTTTCCTTCATCCACTCTTTTGTCTACATTTTCATGACGATGGAAGTAACTATGCTAAAGGGATGTGGTAGAAAAGTGATAACAACTATTTCTAAGATGACAGTATGTAATTTATTAACTAGTGATTTCTTATTTTTTCCCCCCTTTGGAATTCTGTATTGTTGCTACCCTTTTTCTGTTTTGCTTTTTTTCCCTCTTTAAATAAAATTAAAAAAAATAAAAGAAAAGTGATAACACTTGCAAAGTACACAGAGCAGAGCTGCCCTTGAAGGAGAGCCATTAATGTTATCATGGCTAGAGACCCACCTGCTTGCTTTTCTGTGTTGTGAGATATGCTTACGGCTTTGTTTTTTCCCACTGAGTTCTACAAAGAAGGCTCTGCTCTTGCATTTTGTTTTCTTGTGACCATGCACAGGAGATCCCATAATAACTACCAGGTTTTGGAGGAGACCCACCATGTAGAATGTGGAGTTCTTCTGCCCTTCAACACATGTGGCACACACCCAGGCATGCACAAAGCAAACACTTGATAGTGTGAGTTATTGAAAAAGGGCTTCAAGGAGACTTAAGTTCTTCAGTTGTTCCTAAAGGTGGTTATGAATGGACAGTGATAGTGACCAGCCATTCCCTTTTATGATCTTCATTCAACCACAGAAGCTTGCCTTTTGCACTTGATTATGTTTTTCCATTCCATAAAGGACTTTGCTTAAGAAATAGCAAGGGGTCTGCTGCCCCAACAGCAGCAGCAGCAGCAACGAGGAGAAAGATGAGATCCACAGGGAGCAGGGAGCCTGGACTCTACCATAGTTATTTGTCACTGAGTGTGATGGCTGTGAGCAGGAGGCTCCTGAGCAGAATGCAGAATTGTAATGGGCTAATGGATGGATCCAAACCTGGCTCCTGATGCTAGTGGGCCCGCCTAGGAGATACAGCTGGCAGGCTTGGCTGGGGTTGACAATATAACTTTCAGACCCTAAACTGCCTTTATGCTTATGCTCAGGCTGAAGAAGGATGGAGTCTCCCAGAAGAGCTGCACCAAAGGGAGGGTTCTGACCCATCGTTGGGAAACACTGGGCTGAGACACACCGGATCTGTGTTCAGTTCTTATCCTAGCTGTCCCCGGTTGCACAACCTTGGGGAAACCATGAAAGCTGTTTGAGCCTCATATGCTCATCCACAAAGTGGGGCTGCTCTCTCCCTTGTCTTTCTTACCAGCTTTAATGAGGCTCATGTGATATCCTCTTTGCAGGAGGCCTTTGAGGAACCATGAGCCTCTATTCAGAGTAGGAATGAGTGAACCCTAAGCTCTTCTCTCTTACCTGTGCTTGGATGAGTCTTGTTCTAGGAAGCCCTGATAAAATAGCAGGGCATGTTGTGCCACTGCTTCGTCACATTATTTTCCTATCCACTGTCTTCCTTCAGGATTTGTGATTTACCTCCATTCGGTAAAGTTAAATGATGCACCGAACACACACAGAGGCATACATGGTTACACACACATGACCCACACGTCATTCGAATTACCCACTTTCTTCACATGTATTATGTTATTGGGCAGTGGTGTGATGGTAAATGTTTAAAATCAGCACTCTGAAGAAAATATATTCATGTATGTGTACATAAATGCTTGTATGTACATAAGTTTATTATAAATTTCATTGATATAAGGGATATGTAACACAAGTTTGCAAATAATTGCAAAGTACATTATATTGTTCAGCATAAGTCCCAAAGAACTAATGTTTTTCTCACAAAAAGCATTTTGTTAGTTTTTCTTTTTTAGTAGATGTAACAGTATCATTCATTTTTGGTAAGGAATAAGAAAAATACTAACACTTTATTTCTGAATCGATGATGTAAGTGATTTAGTCTCTTAATCAGGGAACAGTTTTTGATCACCAGAGGAATATTTTCTCAAGTTTTTCAATATTATATTACAGCATAAAGAAACTAGACACAAAATATTTTGTGTTTAACTGCATATTAACATTTTCTTCATCTCTCAGTTTCTAGATGATTACAAAACTGTTAATCAAGCAGTGAAAACGCAAGTGTGAAAAAAGATGATTTTTTTTGCAGTTTTGCATTCTCAAGGCATTTCTCACCATCTCATGGTGTTCCCAATACTGCATTCTCTACACTAAAATGTGACATGAACAGAGTGGGAGGGAGATGTATGGCAGTCACAACACACAGTACTTCCACCATAGACGCACAAAAACTGCAAATAATTTCACGAGAACAAATCATAGTGAAACATTATATAAAAACAGGGGAGTGATAAGCTTATTATCACTTTGTTTTCAATAAAGTTTATCTAACTGTAAGTTTATAGAATTTAACCTTTCTTATTGAGGTGGGAATACCAGGAATTGAACTCAGGACCTCCTGCTTGCCAGGCAGGCACTGTGCCACTGAGCTAAATCCTCAGTCCAAAATTTAGCTTTGTAATAGTGGGTATGTTTAACAGTTGGTTTGCACAACTGTGAATTTCAGTCTGCTCCTCTGAGTGAGTACTGTCTTCTCCAGCACACTGCTCTGTGTTTGTTTTTCTCTTCCTTGGGATCTGGAACTTTTCAACACTCAGAGTTGTTGAATATTATTACATACATACTGTGCTAGATACTGAAGATTCAAATATCATCCCTGTCTCATGGAGCTTCCAGTCTTCTTGGAAAAACAAATCAGTGATTCAGCTCATTTTTAAGTGTGTATTTGTTCTCTATTTATGACACTGCCAACGTCTGTTGAGTGGTCAATACATGTATTTGCCCTGCTGTTGTCTCCCAGTTGTGTCGTAGACCTGGCTGTTTGTGTCAGGCCATTACAGTTTGCAGGCTGAAGATTCTGTTTCTTAATGAAGAACTTTGACTAAAGCCCTTGGGGGTTAGCGAAGGCCATGGACTGCTGCCTCGAAGTTGGCTTCTGAAACATGACCCCACTAGCAGGTGTGGCACCTGCTTCAGGTGGGCAAAGGCCAGCAGACTCCAATAATCCCTGTTTCTTTGTGCTCAGAATTTATTCCTGAGACTCCCACTCCGTTCCATGGGCAAGCGCCAATTCTAGACTCCAAGAAAAAGTAAATACGGGAATGAAATATCCGAAATGCCCACTCACTCTTTGTTTAGAGCAGAGTTCACGTAGAGTAACTTCCTCTTTTTGTATGTTCTCCCCAAATCAGGGATTTTCCAAACTATGCATACAACTGTTTATGTAAAAGGAGGCAGGACTCAGAGATTATTGATTATTTTGCTTAAATGTGGATGTACCTGTGTGTGTGTGTGTGTGCCTGCGTCTGCACACAAGGGCACCCAAGTAAGCACAAAGAAACTGTCTCTTCCTGTCTTACCACAGATTACTCATCAAAAAGGCTTAGCAGGGACTTCTCTGTCATCGTATGTAATATCTCCTGAAATGACTTGGAAAACTTTAATTATGTTAGTGCCTTGTTTTCAGCTCCTGTTATCTTTTGAACTCTTGGGGCTGGAGGGGAGGGGTTACCTGAAAAGCAGAGCTTTTTCTAAAGAGTCTTTGTCTTTTCAGCTCAGATATTAGGTTGGTGGCGCAACAATCATAGGTACATTTGGTTCATTTTTCTCCACCCCGCCCCCAGCCCCCAAGCACCATCCTGGGTCTGAATGTGAGCCTGTGTTCTCGGGGCCCACCGTCCTGCACAGGGGACCCAGAGAGAAGGGGCTGCAGGAATGCACCCAGAACAGAGCCAAATTGTTCAGGCTGCATGGAGAAGAAAGAAAAATCAGGAGGGGGCGGGGGGGGAGAAGAAGAAAAGCTTCCCTTGTCGGGTCAGTTTCTCTGGAGATATTTGGAGGATAACACTGTAATTTTTAGGAGGTGGGGCAGTGGGGAGAGCAAGAGCCAGAGAGCTGAGTTTAATCGACACAGTGGCCCAAACAGAAAGGTGACATTTGAGAGAACAATTGCTAGGTTGTTTGGCCCCATTTGCTGCTATGAATGAGGCTTAAGAAAAGGTGTCTTTGGATTGCTACTAATAGTCATCTTCATCATGCCTGCTCTCTCTCTCTTTCTCAGTTCCCTTATGAAATAAGGGCACACAGGTAATAAACAAAGCACTATAAAAGATCAGATTGAGGTATTCTGTGAGCTCATTCAATGTCTGGAGCAAGCATTCTGTGTTCACTGCTGGCACTTTCTGCCTCCAAAGCTGCTCAGAGCCGAAGAGATAGTGGTAGAATTAGAGAAGACCCCTCTTTCCACTTCTACGGCCTTGCTGAATTTAAAAGAGCTACATCCCTGGTCTGCCAGGCCACACCTGATGGCCAAGGGGCAGAGGAAAGGATGGCAGGGTAGAGAGCCTTGGATTTCTCCCGTGGACTGTGGACGTTTACCTGACTTTCTTTGTCAAGCCTCGTGCCACACGCAGGTGAGTAGCTGTGCAGGTACAGAGGCTGCCTGTCAGTTGGCGCTGACTTTACCTCTCAGCTCTGACAGAAGATTCAGTTGTGAACCTTGTTTCTTCTTTTTTTGTCTTGGTTCAGACGCTGCGGGTTATGTAAAATCTCTCAGCAGAGTGTGGTCCAGCTGCCTGCTCCCATCTCTGCAAAGGCATTGTATTGGTGGGTAGGAATGAAGGACAGTGGAGGGTTAGGTGAGCTCAGCTGACTTGGGGGCAGTAATCACTGATGGGCAGATGGAGAGAAGTGTGTGGGATTCTTTTCCCAACAGGCAAGCTTCCTCGCCATGAATCTTGTTCCCAGCTGGACCTGTGGTTCCTGCCTTTGTCTGAAAGTCTCCTTTTAATTCATAACTCTGCTTTGATGTCAATCTGCACAATTTCCCATGAGTGCACAAGGGAACTGGTAGAGAGAGAAGTGCCCTACCTGCTTTCAAAGAGAAGAAAGTTAAGCCAGCACACAGCGGACATCAGTCACGGATCTGGCTTCTTACAGTGTGTTGGTAGGGAGTGCCCTTATCTAGACAGTTCATCCATGTTCAGGTGTGATGAGCAAGGTTCCCATGGGCTGGGCCTCCAGAGGCAGAAGGGGGAACCTCAGGGTTTTAGGTTGTTCATCATAGCCCATTATTCTCCTTTGCCCCTTATTCTCCTTTTCCCAGGTCATAATCATCATTACTGGAAATGCCATGTAGGAATAAACTTGAATGAAGGAAGCCTGGTTTCATAGAGAGGAATATGGGGCTTATAGTGGTTTTGTGTCTGGGTTTCTGTTTGGGCACAATTGTCCAACTGTATGCTGTGTGCATACTTCATGGATTTGTCTGATAAAACTGTGACAGTGCTTGTCCCACTTATGGGAAGTATAATTATACACTATAATTGCTGTCTAGAGGAAAAATTTGTTATTTGCAGCTATGTATTTGTATCAATTTTTTTGGTCAAATACCCTTAAAAAGAGCTTCTGCATATATTTTTAAAAATGAAACTAAGTTTGCTAAAATCTGCACTATTCATTCAGTATTAGAATTTTCAGTACTTTCTAAATACCATTTATTAGCGCGCACTTTGTGAGTAGGGAAACTGAGATGTCAGGGATTTTGCGTATTCCCAGTTGTTACAAAGAAAGTCTGGGGCTTCACTTATATCTGAGTTTCAAGATAAGAAACAGGCACTGTGGGGTATGTGTGTGTGTGTCTGTGTGTGGTGTATTTTGTGTTGTGTGTTGTGTAGTGTTTTGCAAATTTGCAATATGAATGCTGTATATAAATGCAGATGCACATGGCTTGTTCTGTCCAGGTGTGTATATGAGTATAAAATATTCATCCTGGTAAATACTGAGTCACTGTCACTTGGTGATTTAAACTCAAGCTCTAGGTCCTGAATTCAGCAGAGACGCTTGTAATAATAGTCGTCTGTGAGATACAAGGCTAATGTTGCAATGACCGCGTTAATTTGTAGGAACGGGGTTATGCTTAATACTTCTCAGATCTGTTGCATAGACATGTACAGAGCTTACCTAAAATAAGTCTTTTGAATAGTGAACAATAGATGCTTGAAAGCTTTCTTAATTTTCCAACTCTTGAAAATTGCCTCTTTATTTGTTCAGCGTTGAATATTTTTTTTCTCTGCCTGTATTTTCTAAGCAACACAGCATTCTCCAAAAATAATGGGGCTTGTCATATGGTTACCTAGGAGAAACTTAACAACATCTGATCTTGACCCATGCTAGTTACATAGTAGGGATTTAGAAATTGTTGAAATACTGAGGGAATGAGTGAATAATTTCTTGGATCGTAAGTATTGATTTCTGGTAATGTGTACCTTTCTGTTTATATACATATTCACTGTTTTGAGTGGTGTGGTCAGTTTTTAACTCAATTGAAAAATTCTGAAAGACTCATTCACCTTACCAACCAACCAACTGCTTTGATATTATGTAAATATGTCAACAGTCTTCAGCGTTCCTTTGTATATTTCCCATGATCATCTATTGTAACCTCTTGTTTTAATATATACAGAGTAGTCTGAGAGAAGATTCCATTGTCCCTGACGCTGCAGGTGACGTGTGCGTGCATATGTGCATACACACCCAGTCCTGGAACACAGTTTAATTCCATTTTTTTAAAATTGGCAATGGGAGGCCCAGAATGGCCCTTGAGCTAGTCAGAGCACAGGAGTCAAAAAATTATTATTCTCGTAAGGCGAAAGAGGAGAAAGCATTTCATGACCCGAGAGTTTTACATTTAACACAAACTTCTAGTCACTCCTAAGAAACAATTTCCCCAGGCATTTCTGGGTGAAGCAGTTGCCAATGGTGTCTGGCCCTGGACATGCTTAGGGGAGTGTGGAGGCCCAATGCTCGATACACGCATTATTCACTGTCACTGTCTCTGATTATTAGTCTCGTGGGTCAGAGCAGGGCTCATTGCTGGCTCCTTGGCCTTTGGGAACAACATGGCAAAATTCGGGAGAACGCAGTCTTGTGTTTGGGGCTTTTAGAGACTTCTGTGACTTGGTGTTTGGGACAATTTGAAAGCAGATTGGTTCCTCGTCGCTGCTGTTAGCTAATAATTGCACTGATCTTTCTGTATGTGCATTTTGCCCTTCCCTCCGTCCCCAAATCAGTGAAAAATGGGGAATTGTGTGGCCGTCTGTTCCATGAGACTGTTTCAGGGACTGCCGCAGGACAGACAAGGCCTTCCGCGGATGATCCACTGGGCATGACCTCGAGCTGCACTAAGATCCCAGAGACCTCTGCATGTCAGCTTTGGCAAAATGATAGGAAACTAGCTCACCAGCTGAGCCATTTAAACAGCAGCTTTTCTTGGGCCATCAGATCCAACGACCATCGGAGGACCTCAAAACAAGCCTAATGTTTGCTTGAAGAGAAGGAGGTGTGTGTGTTCCTACATGTGTGTATGTGTGCACACACGAAAGCATGCTTGCACACTTGGGTACTGTGTTCTATCCATTTTTTCTTCTGACTACAATTCACTCAGTAAAATGCTTTTTGGGGAATGGAAGAAGTTAAATTAAAATTTGGAGTAGAAATGGTCATGAGAGATCTCTGTGGAATCAACCTTGTGCTTAGGTAAAACATATTTATCTTGAATCTTAAGGTCAAGTCATTGGCCTTAATACTGGAAGGAATTATTAGATCAGCAAGATTACCCATGATGAGTTTATATGATTGGCCTGCTTCATCCATAGGTTCTTCATTCAATGATTCAGTGAATGATGGATGAAAAATATTTGAGAAAACAATTGCCTATGTACTGAACCGGGCAGACATTTTTCTTATGACTCTCCCCTAAACAATACAGTACAATAATTACTTATGCAGCATGTGCATTGTAAAGGTATTATTAGGAAGTAGGGATGATTTGAAGTGGAGGAGGAGAAGGACGTGTATTGGCTATGTGCAAATACTATGACATTTTATATATGGGACTTGACTATCCATAGATATTGGCATTTACTGGGGCTCCTAGGGTACCCAGAGATGCCTGTAACTTTTAATGATCCAAGTGTTACTTTCATAATGAGAACCTACCTTCCAATTTAGAGTGTAAGTGTTCAGTAAACATTAATGCCTAAACATTTAAGAGCTGTAAGTCTCAAGGGCGAGAAAACATCACAGTGTCTGTCTTAGTCTGCTAATTTCCTACACCTTCTTGGAAATGGGGCATCTAATCACTTTAAGCACCCTAAACCCTCCATGCCCTTTTACTAGGTTTCCACATTAGCTGTTCCAGCGCTCGGTGGAGATGGCTAAGTCTTTGGAATGCATCGCTGGCAAAGGTGCAGAGCACTGTCATTCTTTGCTTCTCTTCCGCTAGTGCTCTAAGTTCCATTTGTTTCCATCTGCTCCCTCCTAAGCAGCTGCTGGGTCCAGCCACAGGGAGGTTGGTATGGCTGCGGACAAAGCACGCTGTCGGTGTCCTTTGGCAGCAGATTGCTCACTGGCTGACACAGAAGGCCAGTGAAGGCAGGAGGGGTGCATGCGTGGTGGGGTCCACAGGGCAGCGGGTGGAGGATGGGGAGGGTGGGAAGTCAGACTCTGGGTGGTTGAAGCCTTTGGGGAGCTGCTGGATCTGAATTACAAAGAGATCTCAGCAAGGACACAGTTGTTTCTCCCTTCAGTCCCCTGGAGTTCTCCAACTTGCATTTTCCAGCTCCTCATGCATATTTCCAAATTATAAAAATAAAATAAAAATACGTGTGGAAAAATACGGTACCAGTGACACCACCTTCCCAGTTTCCAACAGTTCTGTTTTGACTTCACCATCAGCCAGACTAGTGCCCTGAGTAGCTGGTTTAATCTGTCACCTTGAATTATTAACCGTTTCCCTGCCTGTCTCATTGGGTGTCCTTCTGATCCCCACCCTGGAGAGGGCTCAGGGACCTGTTAATCCTGTGCTCTTTCTTGGGCTCAGGGCTCTGTCTGAAGAACTTGGTTTCCTTCAAGGAGACAAATCTGAATTCACTGCACAGTCACCTCCCAGTGGGCTTTGCCAAGGAGTGGTTGAAGTAGAAAGGTGGTAGGGAAGGGCAGGAGGACAGGAAAGACTGACTCCAGCACCAGCCCTCGAGTGTTGCTGGGTATCCTTTGGTAGTTCAACAGCTCAGGCTGTTTCTCTTGGTTACGGGCCAAAAGCCAGAGAGAGGCTTATTCTAGAACTGAGATGATATAGAAGACAGCCTAGTGGGAAGCAGAGAGAGCTGTAATTCTGCTGTATATTTTATGCCAACAAAAGCGGTTTTTGAGGGACCCTGTCACCCCTTTAGGGCATTCTTCCTCTTGTTTTCCCGCCAGACCTGGGTGCTACACATGGGCCTTTTGACGCTGGGTGTTTAGAATCTTCTTGGGCAATACTGTGTCTTCAGAAGGTCACCCAGACTCTCCCCTCCAAACTTATATACCTCCAATACCATTCTCCTTGGAACCTTTGTGCTTTTCTGGCATCCAACAGATGAGTAGAAGCAGTATCTCAAGTGAATGAGTTCCGCAGGAGCTTCAGGTCCACTGTGTTATTTCTGGAGA
>PVJX010005176.1:24358-87721 GCA_004027295.1 Dolichotis patagonum | reverse complement strand
ATGTTCTCAGGGTTGGGGGCTGGGAGTGTTTTCTTATTTCTCCCTTTCGTCATGTTTTTGGTTCCTTCCATACAAGTGTATAGTGTAATTCCCAGACCCTTTTCTTGTTGTTTAAGGCTCCTCTAGAGGGCGCAGGCTAGGAGCTTTAGCCCTCTTCAATAGGTTATCAGAGATTAGAGTTCACCCATGGGCAGTGTACGCTAGGTCCTCCCTTCTAGGCCAGTCAACCTTTGCAGGCCTTCACTGCATCAGTGTGCATTGATCTCAGGGAAGTAACTGGGTCCCCGCCAGGGGCGTGGCCTAGTCCAAGCAGATTCCACCAATCCGCTCGGCGAGGGGAATAGGGGAATAACCAGCTGAAGCCACTTCCTTATGGAGTTAGGGCTGTCTTGCCCAAATCCAACATGTCGTCCAGTCGGTTTCCCCTTTCCCGTGGGAGGGTCTTATTCCCAGCACTCACTGCATCCCCGAGAACTGCTGGACTGCCCGACCTCCGACTTCAGCGTGGCTGCGGTGGGAATTCACGGTGCCTCTGGGTGGGTCGTGTGTAGAACTGGTCCCGGCAAGCTGCACGCAGGGCTGTTCAGCTCCGCGCTCCGGCGGCCCAAGCCAGTCACTTCGGTGTGGATCGCTTGTTCAGGTCGGGCGAAATTCAGGCATCTCGAGGAGGGTGCTGTGCTCGCTGATCTTATCTTCACTAATAGTAGCCCCAGGACCTCATATTCGAGCGGGTTTTTGCACTTCAGTTTCTTTCTGGTTTGTGAGAGTCTATCTCTCTCTGTTTGGGTCTCTCCAGGGTGTTTTATTCTGGCATTTGAGCTGTCTCTCTCAGAAAGGGTCTCTCTCCTGCTACCTACCAGTCCGCCATCTTGTCTCCGGTCCGGGGGGCATCACTTAAGGGCGGGAAATCTCAGCATTTTGAATGTCACTGATGCCTTCACTGGGCAAATCCTAAAGCCAGGACTTCTCCTTCCATGTCAGGTGTACACTTAAGTTTTGCATTTTAATCATTAGCCTTGCTGAATTCTCTTACTAGTTCTCATGTTCTTTGTGTCCATTCTTTTGGATTTCCTTAGAGATCGTGATAATACCAGTTAATCATGACTTTGGGGCCAGGTGTGGTGGCACACGCCTGTAATCCCAGTACTCTGGAGGCTGAGGCAGGAGGATCACTGTGAGTTCCAGGCCAGCCAGGGCTACAATACTGAGTTCAAGGATAGCCTGAAATATATCACAAGACCCTATCCCAAAAAATAAATAAAATCAGGAACATAAAATCTTATCAAATACTTTATCTGTTCAGGTAATTGTATGGTTTTTCTTCTTAAAACTTTAATGTAAACCAGGGATATAGCTCAGCAGCACAGTGCCTGCCTGGCAAGCACGAGATCCTGAGTTCAATTCCTGGTACAAAAAAAACCAAAAACAAAAAAACAGCAACCATAGTGTACAAGTCCATGGCTTTTACTGTATTCACAATGTTATATAGCTATTACCACTAATTTCAGAACATTTATATCTCATATGGTTTTGTTTACTGTTAAGCTATCCATTCATTACTGGATTGCATAACCGTAAGCAAACATTTACTCTTAGCACACTGCTGGATTTGTACAGAACCATTCTTTTGTGAGAGTTTTCAGTGTAATGAACTTCTGTTTATTGTTTTCACAGCATCTCTGGAAGTTGATGGTAGAAGAGTCAGATTTACTGGGTCAGCTGAAGGTAGTAACTGTTCTTTTTATTCTCTTTCTTTTTGGTTTGAGAACTTGAACTCAGGACCTTGTACTTGCCAGACAGGTGCTGTACCACTGAGCTATATTCCTGGCCTTCTTTTAATTAATTCTGACACTGGTACTGGCAGACGCTGACTTATATTCTCTAAGCTTTCCTGAGAGCACTGATTGCCTATACCTGGGCTTCACAGAGACTCAGTAGGTCTTACTCAAGCGAGTTGACAGCACCTTGTGCTACAAACCTCCTATAATATGAGGGTTTACTTTCCTGTGTAATATAAATATGTTGCCATTGAATAAATGATATCAAATGCAAACCAGTCATCCTGCTATAAGGAGCTTCTCACATGCCTTTTTGAAATACCAAATGCCTGTGTCCTTCAGACCACTGTGATTGGGAGTTACATGTCTCATTCCCTCAGGATAGCAAAGACCTCTGTCCCTGCTTTACTGATTTGCAAACTGAAATTCTTTTCTCAGATCATTAAAGACTTTTACCTTCTGGGACGAGGAGAACTGTTTCAGGCCTTCATTGACACCGCTCAGCACATGTTAAAAACACCGCCCACTGCAGTGACCGAGCATGGTAATTGCCCTGTGGCCCCAAAAATGTCCAGCTTACTGAAGTTGGAGGGTGCTTCTTGTCTGCTGCTATTACTCTTAGGCCTATTCTGCATGCGAGTGACCTACTGAGTCACAGAGCAGCGCTTCCATTGGTAGAAGACTTGCATCACACCATGGCCATTAGTAACAATACCTTGCCTAGTGGTTCTTTGTGGATGAATTGGTACAGGCCTCAGACCAGATGCTTCATCTTATCAGATGTAGCACATCTGTCTTAAAGAGCTATTGGGACTTAGTGTAACTTAACAGTATTGCATAGAATTCTTTCTGTTATGGACAGTGGAAACCTACGGTGAGCTAGCCTAGTTTAAAAAGAGGAATTTGCCATTTTATTTAAAACTCAGAACTGGGTCTCAAACACCTGGAACAAGAGACTAACATACTATCAGAATTCTCCTTCCTCGTGTCTTACTGTGTCTCCTGTACTCTACTGACCTAGGACCATCAGAATGTGCTTCTCCACCGTGTCTAGTAAAGGAATCATACCTGGTCTCTCTGGTAGCAAGTTCAGGAATTCCAGGGAAGAGTTTTGATTGGCCCATTCCAGGTCATATGCTTCCTTTGTATCAATAAAGAGGTCAGACAGTTGGACGGGCTTAGTTCAGCAAAGTGTCCACCCCTACAGTTAATGGCTATTCCCATTCAGAAGAGAGCTGGGTAAGGGTCAGAGCCAAAAAGGAAAAAAATAGAAGACTTTTTTCCCTTCAACTTAGTAAAACAATGTATTTCCACTGCACCTACATTTTTTTGGTGGCAGATACAAGAAAACCCAATTCAGGAATGTAGTTTAGTATGATACCCTGGGTTGAATTCTCAGTACAGACACGGACAGAGATGCAGACTGGGGGTGAGGGAGAGGACAGAAACAGACAGGCAGACAAAAAATGGGAAAAATAAAAGAAAAGAGGGGGAGAAGAGAAAGAAAGAAACAGAAAATCTAGTTCAAATTCACATAAACAAATTGAAAACAAGAAGTGAAACAACACACTGGCCTGTAATCCTAGCACTTGACAGGCTGAGGCAAGAGGATCATTGCAAGTTCGAGAATAGCCTGGGCTACAAAGTGAGCTCAAGACCAGCCTGAACTCATAGCAAGACCCTATCTCAAAACGACAAAAGAAAAAAAAATAAAGTGATTCTCTCTGGAAAGCCCTGCACTATGATAGCTCTCCCATGGCTCAGATTATGCCATTAGTACATCTTTCCATCCTTTACTTCTGCCCTTCTTCTCAGCCCCCTTCTGAGTGGTAGCAGGATAGGCTGCAGCCCACTGAGTGCCTACTAATTTCACAAGAAGGGCGTCTCTGTTTTAAAAGTATCTAAATAGAGCCCCTAGATAGGCCTAAAGTAGAGTAGCAAGACAGAGTGTGACATTCCACGTGAGCCTCCTGGCACAGCCGCCTGCCTTAGAACTAGGCCCCACACCAAGCCCCCAGAGCTAGCTGCACGGCCCGGGTCAGGATGCCTCTCCAGAGCACTTTTACCAGCAAAAGGAAGAAGCACTTACTGCTGACCCAGCAGCCCGTGTGCTCTTTGTTTGCAGACGTGAATGTGGCCTTTCAGCAGTCGGCGCACAAGGTGTTGCTGGATGACGACAACCTTCTCCCTCTGTTGCACTTGACCATCGAGTTTCATGGGAAGGAGCACAAAGGTTTGCCTTTCTCTGTACCCTTCTGCTCCTCTGGGCACATCGCTTTTCCTATCTCTGGTTCTGTCTACCTCAGACATCAGGTAATTATCATTTTAGACCTTAGAAACCATCCAGTCCAGTTCTCCAATTGTGGACAGAGAAACAGAATAGCTTGAAAACATAGAGAAATTAGGGGAAATGCCCAGGCCGTGGTTTTTGAAGGGGTGGTGGGTATGCTACTGGAATGGCCTGTTTTCTCCACCCTCCAGCTTTAGTGCTGAAGAAGAATCTCAGGGCCCTCCCAAGACAGCCTCACGGGAAGCCTCTGTGCAGACTCCAGCAAGCTCATCTCGTGAATATTGCTCGCTTTGTTGAGATTAGCCAAATTGTCATTTCTTATTCCTCTTCTTGATCCTAGATGGCATTCAGGCAAGAGAAGGGCCTTCTAGGGAAACCTCTCCCCGGGAAGCCCCTGCATCTGGCTGGGCAGCCCTGGGCCTTTCCTACAAAGTACAGTGGCCTCTGCATATCCTGTTCACCCCGGCTGTCCTGGAGAAGTGAGTATTCCCAGTGTCTCACAGGAATAGAATTGGTGGGAGCAAGAGAGCCACCCAACTAGTTTTTAACTAGCTATAAATCAGAGAATGTGTCTTTAGGTAGGGCTCAGCCACATCACAGCAATACGTGAGGCTGCAGATGTGACTTAGTGGATACTGGAATGAATGGGAGGATTATAAACACGTAAAACGTAGTTTTTAAAATAATTTTCCAAGTAACAAGCAATTTGTCAGCTGCTAGTTAGTAACCTTTGGAAAATGAAGTCTCCGATGCCACATTGAGAGTCTGGCCCTTAATGATTCCATCAGACCAGACAAATTTGACGTTGATGATGATGTTGGTTGTTGACGATGACGACTTCCTGTTGTTGATGATGATGATAATAGTTTCCTTAGGGAAGTCCTCCAACTTGAAGGATTTAAAGACTGGGGAGGTCACCCCGTCCCCCTGGAGAGAGGCAACAGGGACATCCAAGGTTCAGGGATGGCATAAAGGAGCTGGACCAACATGGCATGAGACCAGCCATATTCTTTACAAGAGCCTGCCCACACTGTTGTCATACTGACAGATCGGGACCTGAGGTCCCCAAAACAGAAGGGAAGCAGAGCTCCAGGGAAAGGAGGTGGGATAATCTTCCCAGGAAAGCAGCAGAGAAGCTGGAGTGAGGCTAGAGGAATGGGAAGAGAGAAACAAACACAGAAGCCCCATCTCCTCTTCTGGCCCGTCCATGCTCCCCTTGCTTCCCAGCCCTGTCTGCTGGGGCACCCTGGGCACACACTGGGAAGACAGGGTCAGCTCAGCCCCGCAGGCCGTGCACACTGCATCCCGGGCCCCCTTTGTGCCACAGCGTGTAGTACCACAGACCATAGTCCATACACCTGTCCATACACCCCCTCGCTCAACATGCTCTTAACCCTGGATCAGTAGTAAGTTTTAGCTTTGTATTACAGAAAATTCTAAACAGAAACAGAAACACAGACTGCAAAGAACCCCCAGGGCTTCATTCTCCTGCTTCAGTGGCCACCAGTGTCACGCCGCACCTCTGCCTGGCCATGGATGTCATTTCACCTGGCTGCTACACAGTTCACAGTGGCAGTTCCGACATGGCTACAAGTCCCTTATCACACCAAGAAAACTAACAGTAATCCCAGTTATCTAAAAAAGTTTTTACAGCTAGGTTTGTTCTTAGCAGTATCCAAAGAGGGTGTTTTTTTTAAGGGCGGGGGGCGGGGGTGAGCCTAGCGATTGAATCTAAGTCCTTTCCCCTGAGCTACATTCTAGCCCTTTTTTTTTTTAACTTTAGAGATAGGGTCCACTTAATTGTCCAGGCTAAGACTGAACTTGTGATCCTCCTGCCTCAGCCTCCCAGCACTACTATTACAGGATTTACTATTTCAATAATTTGTTCCATTAAAATTAGATCAAGAAGACTTAAACCAACTAAAATTGGATTGTCTCCCAAAGGTCTGCTTTTGAGCAGGCAATATGCTTCCAGTTCTATAGGGAACCAGTTGCTCTTCTATGTGTCTTCTTAGTACAGGACTCGGCATTATGCAGTGAGCTCCAGACTCACGGAAGGCAGGGCTGTGTCCTCACTGAAGGAAGCTGTTTTATCTTTGGGCCTTGGGAGCAGAGAATCAGAATCATCAGAATCCTTGGTTTATGACACACACTTACTGATTCATAGAAGGCCCTCCAGCCTTCTTACACACATCAGAAAACCACTTCCCAGCAAGCACCAAGGTGGTGAGTTCGATTCCTGGTACCAAAAAAAAAAAAACAAAAAAAAAGACTTCCCAGCACAGAAACTGTATCAGTGTCTTAGTTACTTGCTTTCATTTCTGAGACAAAATACCTGACACCCAAAGTTAAAGGAGGAAAGGTTTATTTCAACTTACAGTTTGTTGAGGTTTTAGTCCACAGTCCGCTGAGTCCAAGGCAAGATGGCATGGCAGAGGGGAATGGGAGGGGAAGACCGTCCATGGCAGAGCAGGCAGAAGGCGTCAAGCAGAAGCAGCAAGCAGCGACCTTTCCCCTTTATTCCTTCAAGGCTGTAAGCCTTTTGGCTGGTGCCACCTACATTCAGAGCTGGGCTTCCCATTATCCAACACTCTGAACTGTGTTAAACCAGTCGGTGGACTAAACCAGTACTGCACACCTTTAATCCACATTCACACACTGTAGATCCAGCCATCTCTGAAAAGCCCCACCTGTGAGCGCATGAGCGTTTGGGGGACATCTAGATACGGCCAAAGCAGTCACTGGTAATGCTCATGTTTATGTGTGTTTTCCAGTCCTGTTTCCCTGCTCCCAGCCCAAGGCAGCTAATATTATAAATTGTTTTCTTTACATTCTCTATAGTTTTATAACATCTGTGTGTATTCCTCAAAAGGTTTTCCTTTTTGCTTTTAGCTCTTTTAAGACTTATCTTTTGAGTACCAGAAATCGAACTCAGGACCTTGTGCTTGTCAGGCAGGCATTGTGCCACTGAGTTATATACTCAGCCCTTTTAAAGACTTATTTAAATGTGATCTTTTCCACTTTACTACTTTTCACTCAGAATGATACTGCTAATAATCACTCTTGGGGACCAGGGATTTAGCTCAGTGGCATAAGTGCCTGCCTTGCAAGTGTGTGGTTGTGAGTTTGATCCCCGGTACCAAAAAAAAAAAATCACTCTTGTGTAGATTGCTGTGTACTTCACTACACCTGAGCTATAATGCATGCGTCTCCAGCCATTCTTCTTTCCTGCCTATTTCCAGGAGGTGGGAGGTGGGAGACGTGCAGTCCTATTATCTGTCATGGGGGCAGGAATTGGGGGGAGTTTGTCTCTTTGACGAACCTTATATCCCATCATAGGTACAATGTTGTTTTCAAGTATTTGCTGAGTGTGCGGCGGGTCCAAGCTGAATTGCAGCACTGCTGGGCCCTGCAGATGCAGCGCAAGCACCTCAAGTCTAACCAGACTGACGCGATTAAGTGGCGCCTTCGAAATCACATGGCATTCTTGGTGGATAATCTCCAGTACTATCTCCAGGTGCGTGCTGGGGTTGAGCAAGAAGGGGTACGAGGTCTAGCAGGTGGTGAGTGGTAGAGGACCAGCAGCTCTGTTTAGGTAAGTGCTCACGTTTGTGAAAACTTGGGTTATACCTGTCTCTTGCAGGCATTTTAGGGAAAGTGAAACTGTACAGACAGGGTCAGGGTCCTTCTCAGCAATGCAGTGTTTATTGCTGACTTGCTCCTCAGTGTTTGTGAGCACTTGTGGAATCCTGTAGGGCTAATTCAAGTCGGCAAGCAGAGGAATGGGGCGTGAGTGGGAATTAGGTTGGGGCAGGAGAGCTAGGTTGGGGCAGGAGAGCTAGGTCCCCAAGACACTGAAGGTGGTCAAGATGACTACACATATAATGGCCTGCATAGCTGTGGTCTTTGGTGAACCTGAAGGTGAACTGGTTAGAGGGGAGACCAGCAGCAGCATGGAATTTCTGTTCTATCCTGTGAGACACCTAACAGGGTAGAACAGTGCTTAGAATATGAAGGTGCTGAGCTTGTTTGTATCACTGACAGGTAGATGTGCTGGAGTCTCAGTTCTCACAGCTGCTTCATCAGATCAATTCTACCCGAGACTTTGAAAGCATCCGACTGGCTCACGACCACTTCCTGAGCAACTTGCTGGCTCAGTCCTTTATCTTGCTGAAACCTGTAAGTTGGGTTGGTCTGTTTCCTTAGACTGGTCCAGCACTGTCTCCTTAGGCACTTCAATTGGCAGGATAGGAAACTCATTAAGCTCTTGCTCAGTTCTATTTTTTAAATATTTTTAACAACTGCCAAAGCAAAACTAAAAGGAAGTGTTAAAAGGGAACTGAAGTGTTTCTGAATTTCTGTACTTTTATATTGTAGAGGGAACAGCAATAAAAGAAGTATGCATTTAACCTTCAGATAGGATTTAAAGAAATTCAGAAATCTTTTTGACATTATAAAAAAAACTAGTGAAAAGCCAAGTTCATTTTCCTTGGCATCTGTTGGACCAGGATCAACCAGTCATTTCAAAATTGTTGCATGGAGCACTAGAGTAACATCTGTCTCTGTCCACGTGTCTGTAAGTGCACACATGTCTCCCTCATGGGCAGTTGTTCTCAACTTTCATGGCGCAGTGGAATCAGCTGGGACCCAGAGCACTTGAATTAGAATCCCCAGATTCTAACAGCAGGCGCCCTGATTCTTACTGCTCACAGGCTGGTTGCCAGTCCAGGATTAAAAGCAGGGAGACTGAAATGACCTTTGTCATTCTCTCTAGTGCGAGCTGGCTAACCACTGTGTGCCACACCTGTCTTGTGTTCTGGCATTTGGGCTGTTACTTTTGCTACATTGGCAAGTGAGTTATGCAGATGCCACTCCAAAGAGTTCTGTGAATTGAAAACAACCACAACTACTGTGATAGGTCAACCTGTCCTTGCCCGGTGTGAATGCATCCACAGGGAAAAGCAAAATACTCAGACTAGTAGAATATTCATCTTCATTAAATATTTATTGGGTGCTTACTGGATGCAAGGCACTGGGGATACAAAGAGGTATAAGTCATGGCTCTGCCCTTAAGGAGCTCACAATCTAGTTGGAGAAACGAGACACGTATTTATACAGAAATCAGTGATAGCACAGGTGGGCTACACAATGCCAAGTGTACAGCACAGATACAGCACAGAGACGAGATGGGGGGCTCGCTACAGCTATAGAGTGGGAAGAACACTCCCTAGACAGCAGGGCTTGCGCTGGTATCAGAGAAGAGTGTTTGGACATGAGGACAACACACAGCTCAGAGGCAGGAACACACCGGTGCAGGCAGTTAGGACATCAGCGCAGCTAGTGGAGAGGAGACTGAGAACGCGCTCACGTGTGTTGCATCTGAGGTGGCAGCAGGCCTTGTGGGTAGCAGTGTGCGGTCAGCTGATAGACTTCTTGCAGCTTTTATTTCACAGACGGGCCTTCCTTCTTTTTCTAATGCCCACCCTCTTTCCTGGGCAGGTGTTTCATTGCCTGAATGAAATCCTAGATCTGTGTCACAGTTTCTGCTCACTAGTCAGTCAGAACCTGGGCCCCCTGGATGAGCGTGGAGCGGCCCAGCTGAGCATTCTCGTAAAGGTGAGCACGCCTGATAAAGGAAGCACACAGCTCTATCCACAGGGTAGAGGTGGTTTTGACCCTGAGGGTTCCTCATCTTTTCTGAGTCAGTAAAGCATTTCCCCGACATACACACATAAAAATAACATGTTACAGAGATTAAAATGTCGGTATGAGTTGATTTTAAAGTAGACAATTCATGTGCTACCTCGGTGTTCAAAAATAGTTTCACCCTCAGTAGGGTAGTTTGGTCAGCCCATCACATGCGCCTTGGCCTTGTGCTCACTTGCCGTCATCCTACCTGCTTCCTTCCTTGATCCAAACTCCTCTGAGGTGGTAATATCATCTCCTTGTAACAGAAGTGAGCCCACCCCCCAACCCCAGTACTACATGACAGAAGAGATTTCTGTGAAACCAGCTGCTAAATCCCTACTAGTGAGAAAGTTGTTTCACAGGAAGCCATGCATTCTAAAGCGATGGTACTAAGAAGTTAAGTCATAGGAGCTGGTAGGAGGGGGTTGTGGGAAGGCCAGGTGGCTCTGGGGAATTCTGAGCAAGGCTATTCCCAGGGGCTCCTCTGCCCTGCACTCCCTAGAGGAACTGGAAAGTTAAGGGGATGACAACCTGAGTCCTTCTCTCCACAGGGCTTTAGCCGCCAGTCTTCACTCCTGTTCAAGATTCTCTCCAGTGTTCGGAATCATCAGATCAACTCAGATTTGGCCCAGCTACTGTTACGACTAGACTATAATAAATACTATACCCAGGCTGGTGGAACTCTGGGCAGGTAGGAAGAACACTGGGAACTCAACAGATTTTGTGTGTATAGCTTTCTAATGAGCTGTGGAATTCCAGAGCAGGAAGGTGACTTTAGTTATCCCAATACCCTCATCTTATAAGCAAGGTTCAGAGATACAGGAGTGCATCTGACCATCTTTAGTAATTTTAAAGAAAGTTATTTTCCAGTAAGGCATCATCAAAGTAAAATAGCAAACCCACTGACAAGAAGGGTTTCATGAGGACTCTTGGCCTAGGTTACATATTGTTGCACTGGGCGGCAGTGTGGCTTTTAGTCCCAGCTCTGACATACACCAGCTGTGCAGCCACAGGTGCTGGGGGCCCCAGCTTCCCCATCTGTGAAAGGAGAGCACCACCCCTCTGCCTCGAAACTTTATTTTTTTATTTTTTAGGCACCGGGGATCGAACTCATGACTGCGCACTTGTAAGGCAGGCGCTTATGCTGCTGAGCTAAATCCCCAGCCCCTGCCTCGAAACTTTTAAAACATCTCGATTCTCGAGTCTGTGGCAGTTGGCTTCTCAGAGCTGTGTTATTTATTCCCTGTCATAAAAGCACTCCATTGCCCTCCCTTCCGTCTCTGAAATGTCCCCAAGCACATTTTTTTCTGTTTGATTTTAGCAGGAATCACAGAAACTCTTTAAGGGTTAAGGTGACATCTACATAATAATTTGTGTTTCTTTAAAGACAATCTGAGAAAGCATGGTATTTAATGAGGCTTTTTTTTTCTTTTGTAGTTTTGGGATATGAAAATTTCTGTTTCCATAACCTGATGATAAACAGTCTAATTCCACCAGTTCCCAAGTTTATAACAAGATTCAAAACACATAGCCACTCATGAACGCCTGCAGACTGCTGAGAAGGCTCGGCCCTTTCTCCTGGAAGTGACCCAGAGGTATAAACCCTTCCCATCATCCCCATGTGGAAGGTGACTGCCCCACCCAGGGGGGATTCTTAACTTGCCAGCCAAGGAGGACCTGTGGTGTCATCCACTGTCTACTGATCGTGCAAGAACTGTGCTTCTTCATCCTGAAACATCTGCTGGATATGTTCATTTATAGCAGTAGTTTTATTAAACATTTACTGTATACCCTGGTACCATTCAAGGTCTGTGAGATACAGCAGTAAACGTCACAGTTAAATATTTTGTAGTTGATAGGTAAAAAAGAAATTATAAACAGTTTAACTGCTGGATGTCACCACCAAGTAAGAAAGACTTTCTTTCCATGACAGGCTTTCCCTCTTACACCTACACAGGTATCTTTCTTCCTTCAGAAATAGCAGATTCAAAATCTCCTACCCTTAAGGATCTTCAAAATTGTGAACCTGAAGAATTTGGTCACTAAGGCTCAATTCTTTCAGACATGTAAAAGGGCAACTTTAGCTAGTAAGAATATAAAGCGTTTCCCCCAAAGAAAAAAAAGCATATGTTCACATCAGTGTATACAAAGTTAGTATTCATCGAACCCCCTCCAAACTGGAAAAAAAATGCAAGTTCTGACCTCACTTTGTAGTCACTGAACCTGGTCTTCATTTTCTAGCTCACACTGTGAAAGCCTTACTCCCTCCCTATGACTGTCAACTAAAGACAAGCCCTTCCGCTCTGCCACTGGAGCAGGGCTCAGCAAACCATTGCCTGCTGTGTTTCTGTACACAGGATTTTACTGAAACACAGCCACACTCACGTCTACCTAGAACTGTCTGTGGTTGCAGTCAGAGCAGCTGGCCCACAAACCGAGTAAAGTACGTACTGTTTGGCTCCTTATAGAAAACATTTGTTGGGCTGGGGATTTAGCTCAGTGGCTTAAGTGCCTGTGTGGCAAGCGTGAGGTCATGAGTTCGATCCCTGGTACCAAAAAAAAAAAAAACATTTGTTGACCTCTGGTTTTGTTTTGTTTTTTGACCTCTGTTTGGAGAAGGAGAGGATAGTAACAGGGACGATGCTGGGGGCAGGGAAGGAAGAGTTTCCGGTAACTGACAGCAGCACTAGTAGATCTCTGACTGGAGTGTTTCGCGTTCCTTTAACCTAACAAAGTCACTGTCCACTGATAGCAGCTCGTCCTGCTCCCTTTCAGCTGAGCATGGGAGGATCCACAGGTCAGCTGTCTAGAGTGAACTCCACTCTAAAGAGAAGTGACATTTTTAAACAGGAAACTGACAGGTGTTCCACTCAACTTTTGGAATAACAGTCTGGTCCCTCACCTACTTTAAAATGTTTTTGGAACAACAGCATTTTAAAGAGCCTGGATAACTTTTGATGATGCAAAAGCATGAAGTTCACTGTCAAGTTTGGCAAGCTATCCTAAAGGTAACAAGCCTGTTGGGAACCTCAGAGAAAGTCATATTTGTCTTGTTCATTGAGAACAAGCTCAAAGAAAGAGATGAAGAAATCTCAGTTACTACAACCAAAGAGATTTAACATTTATTTTTTATCATAAAAGTCCAGCAAATAAAACTATATACAAGATCCATGCAAAGAATCCACACACAAGACACATTTAAAACCTGGTTAAAACACAATCTCCACAATAGTAGGGAATAAAACCAGAAAGACCAAGTAACTTTAGTGAGAAACGTAATCATGTTTATATTTTGGATGCTGCTTAAATCCAATTCTCTCCCCAACAATGAGGCACTGGATCACCCACTCTTGTGACACCACAGGCAGCTGCAATGCTTCAGCACACTTCAGCACGGAGGCTGGGCACGAGGGGTCTGTCACCACCACATCAAACACCCCTAGAGCAATATCTGCAGGGAGCAGGGGAAGGGAATGAGGAAAGAACACTTAATTCAGTCCTCCTTTAAAAAACCAGCAGTGCCTTCTAGCCAGCGTATCCCTCTTTGCCCACCCTGAAATCCCATTAGATCAAGAATGAGGCTGCTCAGCATAGCTGGAAGTAAAAAGGTGACCACTACACGGTGACCTCGCAGAAGAGCTTAAATAAACCACTGGAAGCCAGTAAGTGAACAGCCCGCTGCTTCAATCACACCTACTCACCTCCTAAAGGTGGGCGTCTTACAAGTACAGGCTGGGTCCCCCATCAGGACTGACTCATATGCAACCCCAAGAGCTGCAGGTCTAGGAAGACCCACAGGATGGTGACAAAGCACGCACGCCACACAGATACCTTTGTTATGGGCACTTGAATGATGCTGCTTCACAGAGGCTGCGCCCCCAGTCATGAGGATCTCAGACCAGAGCTCCAGGAAGTTCTGCTGCTGATCCGACACCAAGAGTACCTTCAGATTCTGGAAAGGATTTTCACGGGGTTGCCTGGGAAGGAGTCAGAGACATAGCCCTTGGGAAATGGAAAGGACCTGAGAGTAACAGATAACGCTCAGCAAACAGCCCTTATGCAAAGGTGACATTTTCATCCGAAAGCTTAGAAAGCCCCCTATCCACATGCCCTTCCTTCCCTCTTTTCGTGAGTGAGGTGTATTTTCTGGAATCCCTGCTTTCCGAGCCACCATTCTGATTTCCACATTTGTGCAGGGGCTGGGAATAATCCCCAATCATGTTCCTGAGCTTTGGTTTTTAAAATGTTTGCTTGAAACTTAGCTCCCCATACCTACAGGTTGGGAATACTGAATCTACATACAAATCTTCATACATTTTCAGAAGATTCCTTCCTGATTAAAATGGAAGTAAACTTTGGAACAAAATAAATGAACTGTAGCTGGATGTGATGGTGCACACCTGTAATCCCAGCACTCAGAAGGCTGGGGCAGAAGGATCACCAAGTTGAAGGCCAGCCTGAACTACATAGTGAAACCCTGTCTCAAAAAGACAAAACAGAACAAAAACTGTTGAAATCATTTCAAATTCTGTTAGTTTTACGAACAACTGCAGTTTCTAAAACTTCACTCATTTAGAGTCTCCTTCCAAAAGCTGTCTTCCTACTGTATCTGTTCAGCTCTAGGTGGACCCTAAATACTCACCAATCCAGAATTCTTTGCTCCTCAAGGCTGTACCCAGCTGGCAACAGATAATTACGGTAGTTTTGGAGCTGGTTAGCATGGCAGCTGTCATGGACCCAGACATGAGACACACAGGGAATCCCACTGGCAAGGCACAGGAAGTACTTCCGGGTACGACAATGCTGATCAGCAATTAGGAGACACTGGTAGGCCGTGTTACACTAGAAAAAAGGGTCTGGTAATGTCTGGAAAGTTCATGAATAGCAGCCCTAGCAAACTATGAGAGCCATACCTGTATCAACTCAATATGAATTGAGTCTGTCCTTGTGTCCTAGGCTGTTTTTCTGACTCAGGAAACCAGTGATGGAGAACATTTTAGTGATTTCAGTGATACACTCTGCTGTGGCACACATGCCATACGTTCGCCACCACTGCCCTGGACATTTTCTCTCACTTGTAGCTTTCTGAGGGCTTGAGTCCTCAACATGTACGAAACATGAATTTCAATCTGCTTTTGTCCCAGAAGCAGAATCACTACCATTAACTAACCCACAGTTCTAACATCTCTTCCTGTACACTACAAAAAATTGTTTCATACAACAACTTTCTGACTATTCCTATGCTCCTCAAGCTTCTGGCTACTTTATCCAGACTCTCAAGACTTAGGGTTCTTCTCAGTGCAAAAAGCAGGCTTTTATCATCACCATTCAAGGCAGTTGCATAAAAAATGCCTCACCTGGGCTTCATTGAAATCTTCAAGGATATAGCCAGCTCCTGCTCGAAGCTGGGACTCTGTGTACTGCTTGTTGAAAGGAGGAATTTCTAAAAATTCTGTATTCAAAAAACAAAAAATATAACCAAAATTAAAAACTACTGAGTGAGATGGGGTCTTCTCCTTTATGGCTGCATCTTACCACCCCCTTTCCTACTCCCTACCCAACTCCACAAAAGTGTGTCCCACAGGCCAACGGCTTTCTCCATAGCTGAGAAAGAAACCTCTCTTGAAGTCACAAGAAGGGACAAGGAGGAGGACTGGAAAGATGAGGATGGAACGCAGATCCTAGACCTGAAAATAATGGTTCACACATGATTCTTAGGAGACATACAACTCCCCAGGTACCTAACCCCTACCATCAGGAAGTTGTGTGTCCACCCTAAATCCTTCCTACTGCAAACTAAACCCGGTTCCTCTACTTCTGCCTTTCTGTGGAGATGAAGAGTGACTGATAGTCACTTCTTATGTAAGCTTTCAAATTTCCACTTCAGCTTTTTTGTACCCATTGTACACTAAAACTTTGATAAACCAGAATGCACAAAGTGTAATTTTTTAAAACATAACCAAGTAAAGTTAATCAAGTTTCAACTTTTCATGGAAAATCATCTACCTTTGATGTCTTGGAGGACCTCAGACACTGACCACCATGACTGTTCTGGTCTTGAGGGTGAAAGAGAAGGTAGGAGATGAAGCGCAAACTGCAATGACCCTAAGCAGCTCGAAATTGCTTTTTTTTTGACCAAATATCTAATTTGAATTTGTTTTCTTGTCACCTACTTATCTCATATATAAATAACACATTAAAAAAGAAAAGTCAGGCCAGGGATTTAGCTCAGTGGCTCAAGCACTTGCCTGGTAAGCACAAGGTCATGAGTTCAATACCGGTACCAAAAAAAATAAAAAGTCATGAGAGATTTTAAAGAGGTGTTCTGGGAAATTAAGCTGTAATAAACTAAACTTTTATCATCAATAAAAAGCCCAACCCAGTGCTATGTGGGGGCAATGGCCACTTGGGGGACAGCCAGACCCCAGCCTTTCCCTGGCAGTCAGCACCATTAGTGGACTGCAGGGGAAGAGAACAAGTCAACAAGAAGCAGGCTCTCCCTGTGAACCAGCAACATGTGTGGGCCACCACTGCCAGGGGACAGCCAGACACAACCCCTTCTATGCGCAGGCTGGGAAACAAGAAGAGCCAACACACACACATACATACATACACACAGACCCCGTTAGCAACCAGCTGATCTGGAGAAACAGAGGCTGCAATGATAGCTATTAAGGTGAAATGCGATTTTGAAGCTTGTGGTGTTTGGCGTTTCACTGACTTTGCAGGTCTAGGACCTGTGGTTTGATCGGCTAATCAGAAGGTCATGGTATGAAGTATGGCATCTGTGGGGGATCTCATTGTGAAGGTGGTGGCCACTGTAATTCTCTATTATCTTGTTTTGAAGTCCCGTATCACTTTCATTATTTTGTTGGGTTGGGTTTTATTCTGTTTTGTTTTGTTTTGTTTGATTTTGTTATATCCGAAAGCATGGGCAGCTATTTCAAAGATAGCAAGATATATTATGGTAGCCATTTTGGATTTACTGTTGTCTAGTTTTGAGGTCCTTTATTGCATTCATTGTTTTGTTTTTGTTGGTACTATTCTGTTCTTTGATTTTTACTATGTCTGAGGGCATCTGCAGCTATTTTGAGGGCAGTGAGAGGCATTACAGTAATCATTATTGATTTTGTATTGTTTTGAGGTCCTCTGTCATTTGCACTGGTTTGTTTTGGTTGCCTTTTATTTTTTGCTTGGTTTTTATTCTATTTAAAATAAAAAAAAAAAAAATCCCAACCCAGTACACAGAGTTCAATGCAGACCCTTCCCTTTCCCTCACCTGTGGGGAAGCTGGGTGAGCCAACCCCCTCCAGAGAAACGTTCAGTGCCCTCTCTTTCTGCCACATCCCTATCTCTGCATTAATAAATAATGTCTAAGGCAGACTGAAATATTTTACCATCTTCCTGTTATAAACTGGCATCTAAGAATTCCTATCTATAACATCTACCATACAGTTTCTTAAAAGGTACATCAGCAGAGGATTGTTTTAGTACCAGTGTCTTCAGCCTTGAAAGGGAAAAGTCCTAACCATTCTCTTCCCAAATTAATCAACCCTGGTGCTGTTGGGCCAGTGTGCAAGGATGAAGGGACTGACATACAGCGCATGCATTTCACAGAAGCACACTCTACCCCTCCAAAAAAAAATTTGTCCAAATGCCACCCCCCCTTGGTACTCTGAATCAAACTCAGGACTTTGCACTTGTCAGGCAGGTGTTTATGCCGCTGAGTTATATCTCTGGGCCCACTCATTTAAATTTTGTGAGTAGAGTTGATTAGGTCTTACAGGGGCAGAGATTTTCAGAAAATGAAAAACAGCCTGCATCTCATACCACAGTCAGCTTTCTTGACAATGCTGTACCAATAAAGCATCTACAGAGCTGAGCTGTGAAGTGCTGGGTCCAGGAAGGCTAGCAGTTCATTAGATACTATGAAAGCAAAAAGAAAGCAACGTCTTCAATATTTTGTTTCAACACCGTTACATGTTTCTACAGAGTCCTCAAGGGACATCCCACATATTTAAATCAAAGTACATACATTCCAAGGGACCTCCTCACATACACTGTTTATCTCCCACTATACCTGTTTGCGATTCTATTGACAACCTAGGCTTGGCTCACAGCACAAGTAACCCTTAGAAATCCCACATATACTTCACCACATCCTCAGCCCCTGCACTTCCCACACAGCACGATGTTCACCGTGACTCCCTGACCACTCTGCCGTGTTCTTACATGCATCTCTACATAGCTGCTGCTGGGGACAGCTTCTGGCTAATTAGGTAGAGCCCAGCCACATCCCTGAAATGGCAACTACCACAGACAGTGGTGCTCCTCTCCCAAATTTCAACTCCCTCTTGCAAAACACAGTATCAGTCAGCACTCCTGATTACAGAGTCCTCAGCATTGCATCTAGCCCTGTGGCCTTGACAGATACGTACTGCCACTCTGTAATTTTTTGTCTCTGCTCATTCTCACTTAGATCATATATTTTTCAGATCATATATTTTTCAAAAATGAGATGAACTCATTTTTACCCTTATCACCTCAGCCCTCAGACATCAAAAATATGCAATTATATAGATTTAGCTTAATGTTGATGAGAGATACAAGAGTTAAAACAGTCTAGAAGTTACCTGCCTTGAACTACCACATGGGCACTGGGTACTCTATACCCCACATTCTGTCTTCAAAATTTGGACTTCAAAAGAATGAAGCTCACCCTTCATGTGAGTTTCCCCTATAGCAGTTACCCCTAAAATACAAATGGGGATGATAGCAGGGCATTCAGAAGCCTGGGTCACTCTAAGAGCTATAAGAGGGTTAGAAACCTCAACTCCACCATTTTTGAGGACAAAAAGCTCATTTCATCCCATGTAAGATGGATGACAAAAATCCTTTTCTCATCTGCCCACTAGGATTATTTTGGGTACCACTCATTAAGGAATTCTGAGAAAGATATCAACCAGGAAGTGACCAGTGCCTCTTTCCCAAGGGGACCAGTAGCTCAGAGTAAATGAAAAGGAAGAAAGTACACACATGTCAGCTCTGAGGGATTCCTAGGGCCTCACCTTCCTCTTCCTCACTGCTTCCTGTAGGGAGATCTGGCAGTTTGGAGCGGCTGGCCAACTTGTCGCTTGTTGTGGCCATGGTGAGGAGAAAGGCATAACCCAGAAACAAGGTCTTGTTGAGGGGCAAAGGCCCCCTCTGCTCTTCCAGGACAGAGGGTTCGGCTGTGTTATCTCCGCTCTCACAGGGGCTTATAATTTCTCCTGCCCCGACTGCACCTGCGACAGGCAAAACATGGTCACCAAAGCTATGCAAATCACTCTCTGGAGAAGTCCCTGGCACCTGATGGATGCACAGGCCATGTCCTGATGACCTTTTCTGAGCTAAGACCCAAAGACCATTACCATGGCCAATCATTGGAAAGGGCTGACAACCTAGAACCAGATTAAAATGAAGAGAAATTTACAATTTGAATTTTACAGTCATAACAGTATACAGTATATTTTCATAAATGAAAAATAACTACTATTGCTTTCTATAGCCAAACCCAATACTTCCAAAACTTCCCAGGCCACCTAAAGTAAGAGATGAACAGCTAAGAATAAAAAGTGTTCAGAGATCTTCAGGCCACTCGTGCTGCCCAGTGCTTGGGTTTCCCCCAGGATATGTGATATTTTGAAGCAGTCTTTAAAAAAAAAAAAAAATCAAAATAAAATCATAGCCCCCCCCCAAGAAAACTTTCATTACCAAGAATTGTTAATGGGGAGATTTCCCAGCTCATCTCTGATCTTCACAGGAATGGTGCAGAGAATACTCAGTAACCAAGTGTTTTTATGTGGAAACAACACCACAGCAAAATACCTTGCCTCAGATATTTTTCCCAGGTTCCAACACCTGATAGGAAAGTGACCCAGCCAGTTCAGGACTCCCAGAACACCCGTGCCAGAAGTGCCCCAGTGAGTCCCTGAGAAGAAAACAGTACCTGACCTGGAGAAGCTGAATCATGGGCTCGCTAGGAGGCTAAGATGACAGCCAGGTCATGCATGCCTCCCTACAACAAAACCAGCAGCAAAACAACAGTCTCAGAGGCAGAGTGATGATCACGCACACACAGCTGGACTTCCTAGTCAAGACTGAGTCTGAATCCTGGCTTACTTTGTTACCTTGGGAAAGTTAAACAACATTTCTGTGCCTCAGATTCCTCCACTAGAAAACAAAGTCTAGCATGGTATGTCAAGAGAGTCAAGAGATCATCCATGAGATGTGTATGCAGCAATTAAGCACCATGCCTCACACTGTAAATACACAGTAAAGATAATGCTTTTAAATGCAGGAGAACACTGCAGCTGTTAGACATGGCGCACACAGGAAACAAAAGGACTCTGCTGCTGGAACCTAGTTGCAGTAGCACATCAGCAGCATGGCCACCAGGGCAGAGGGTGAGGGCTTCACCTCCATCTCCAGAACCCAGAGCAGCTAGGTCTAGGTCATAGTGAAGACTCAATAAACATCAGGTTGCCTTCTCTCTAACACAGGGTGTGAGCAATTAGAAAGGGGTTGACTGGAGGGCAGCGAGGAGAGGGGAGGCACAGGCACAACCTTTCATGAGAAAGCCTGAGCAGAAGAGAGAGAACGAAGTTTCTAGGAGACTGAAGATGGGGTAAGCAAGACACACTGCACCTGTTTTGATTCTTCTAGAAATTCAGCCCACTCTTCCCTCTAGAACCTACACAGTCATAGTCTACCTAACCTCCCTAGATTCAGCTCAGAGGACAAGGGGGGCAGGGGTTATGGTAAACTGGGTGTTACCTATGGCTGAGTGTTACCCCTAACTCTGTGACCAGGACACAGGAGCTGTTGTCATGTATCAGGCTAGATCGTCCCAGCAGCCGACCCCTCATCCTGCCATGGTCTGAGGGAGAAAGACACGAAGGGAAGCACTCACCAGGCTTCATAGCGGCAGACTTTCGGCCTCGCTTGGCAGGAGACCGCTCCTCTTCTGAAGTGATAAGTTTTCTTTTGCCTGATGGAACTCCCACAGAGGCCCGAGGACTTTCCGTGACCTTCCGGGTAGGAGTCGTGCTGCTGCCGCCGCTGGAAGCCGTAGCAGTGGCTGGGGAGCTGATGTTACTGCGCCGTTTCCGCTTACCTTCCACCAAATTGTCTAAGGTACAGTAAGTCAAAGCTTGGTCAAATCTGTGGTCTGGGGGCTCAGAGCCCAATCTAGAAACCACAGTGCTTTCCTCCTATCTCCCAGAGGGGCAAAAAGTCTCTTTTTGAGGCCATATTTCCTATTCTGATCTTTGCCGTAACTGACATGTGTTCGGTCCCCTACAGACTTGGAGAGAGCATTAAAACCCTAAAGACTATCTGGTCCTAGGAAGGAGACAGGTAAGGTGGTAGCCTACGAAGTGACAGTTCACTCACTGATAAGCCACATGGAGGAGTCAGTTAGGGAAAGGTCACTGGTTGCTCTACAAACCTCTCCTCCCTCCAATGCAGAGGTGCCGCTCACACAGCGAAGGTCTTACCTAAGCTGATGTCTGCCGCCTTCGTGAGGGGGGTCACTGCCTCGTATGGACCAAGCCCATACTGCTCCCTCAGTCTGTTTCCTTGCTCCAAAGACAGGATGACAGCCATTCGCTTATACCACTTCCTTTGACCTTCTTTCTCAATGCTGTAGTACAGCTCCCCGGACTCCTTCCTATGCCCTTTCACTACTCCTGGGAATAAAAACACAAAAGCCTGCTGTTGTTTTAGGCTGTATAGTGGCCTCCACAAAGGAGGCCAGAGCTGGGAAGCTCAGAGATCCAACAGTGGGCTACATATTAGGGTTTAACAGAATTCAGGGTGTCAATCCCAAAAGGTAACACTTAGAGGACACACATAGCTACTACTCTGGGATTGGGACAAGAAAGATTCCCAAACAGGAGGCAGTATTTAATTATAAAATAACTTAAAGCTTCCTGAGGCCAGCCTTACAGATGGTTAATACTTTAAATGGTTCCCCTGGAGTGACATGGCAGGGTTCTCTGGAGGTTAAAGCATAAGATTTGAATTAAGTGGTAGTGAAAAACAACATTCTAAGAAAACCCGAATATGGATGTTTGTTGTGTACAGAAATAATAGAGATCTAGTGCAAAGAAAAGGGAACAAAAAAGATTCTGTTCTTTAGACCTACTTCCCTGATCAAACTCTGATTTAGAACCCAAATACATTCCAGAAACACAGTATGAGGCCTAAAAGGAAACTGGGCTAGAATTAAGCAAAACTTAGCCTCAGTCTCAATTTGCTAAATAATTTCACCAAGGCTGAAGGAAACTTTTTATTTTCCTGTATTAATCAGTAAAGAATTTACAGTATAAAAAAAAAGAAAGAATTCACAGTATACACACAACACATGCAACATAACAAGATATATATACTATTCACATTTTTTCACTCATCTCACCTACTTGCTTGTGCTTGAATGAAGAACTAAAATACATCAAGATACCTTACCAAGGAAAAGAATAAAGGGAGAGCAGACATCATTGTTTGCTGTCACACAATCTCTTTCCGCTCACTTGTACATATCTAGTTTACATCTCTTATCTCCAAACTACACCACAATGACCATCTCAAAAGGACAAAAAACCTACGGTCACAAAACACTAGGAGCAACTAAAACTAGAAAGATTATGGTGTTGATGTTAGCAGACAACCTCTGTAAGTAGAGCAAAGAATCCCTACCTTGGGATACCCAACTGTCTGGCTGAAAGGGCCCAATGTAAACCTCCAAGAGTGACTTTATCTTTGAAAGAAAAACTAACGCATTTGGTAATGAATGCCAGGTCATAAAAAAACCTACCCTAGGCTGGGGATTTAGCTTAGTGGTATAAGTGCCTGCCTGGCAAGTGCGAGGTCATAAGTTTGATCCTCGGTACCAAAAAAAAAAAAAAAAAAACACACTCTATGCGCTGCTCCTAGGGATATCACACAAAGCTGATGGTGTTATCCAGACAGTTTAAACAAATAGTAACTCCTCAGGGAAGTCCACACACAGCCACCTCAAAACTGCAACAGAAACACATACTCATTCCTGATATCCCAATCCATTTTCCAAAAAAATCCCCAGAAAGGATGACAAATGACAAAATCAACACAAGTAGGTATTTTCAAATTCATTCATAGAAAGGAGATAACACAAAGAATTAGCCCACATAAAAGACAGAAGAGAGAAGAGAACTAACACACAGAACAATAAAAACACACAAAATCCCCCACCAATACCAATAATGGCTTCTACAAAAAAAATAGAAATAAGGTAAGCACTGTTCTTCCAACCAAAAAGTAGGGCCTGTCTGACATGCAAACAGCACCAACCACCTCTGCCTACTTGACACTGTACCTACCACATTCCTGTAGCCAGCAAAGCACACAGTAAGTTAAAAGTCACTGAGAAAGAACAGAATGGGTAATATTTAAAATGGAGAAATACAGCAAACACCACCTTGAGTGTGAGCACTAGCGATGCTCTGCAGTTGTCAAATTCCTTCCGCAGCTTCATGTGATGTGGGAAAGGCACTACACCTCTGTGGTTCTTCTAAAACACCCTAACTCCAGCCCAACGAGAAAACATTAGATCAACCCAAACCGAGAAACACTTTATAGGTTACCTGACCAGTACTTCTCAAAAATGTAAGAACAAAAAACTGTCAAAGTCATAAAAAACAAAAACAAACTGCCACGAATCAGGCATGACCAAAGGAAACACAATGACTAAATGTGGTGTAGATGAGAACCTGAAACAGAAAAAAGAAAATCCAGTGAAATCTAAATCATATCTGGAGTCAATCATAAGGAATTAAAATTGATTTCTTAGTTTTGACAAATGCACCATGCTAAATTAAGATACTAAGAATAGGGAAAATAGGTGACACATACACAGGAACTCTCTGTCCTAACAGCATTCTGCACGTTGCCAATATTCTACAAGTCTAATATTTTTCCAAAATAAAGTTTATTCAAAAACATGAATCAAACAAAAAAGCCAGCGGCAAGAGGAACCAACATTGTAGGAATAGAATCTCTACTTGAGACCCCAAAAAAGCAGGACAGTGGAGCAATGTCTTGGTAATCACAGAGGGAACAGTGTTAACAGCCCGAGGCCACAGTGACTCTCGACACTGCTGCTTTTATTACCTGCACTGAAATATTCATCCTCCGAGAGCGCAGTCACTTCAGTATCCAGTGGGATGGGGTCGCACAAGAGAATGTCTTTGCCCAACACATCACACTCATACCCATCATCAAAAAGCAATTTATACTTCCCAGCTCCGACATCTCGTGTGATTTTTCCAGAGTAAAAATAGCCATTGGATGACCATTTGGCTACAACACGGAGCCCTACAAAGCTGTTCCCTGGAGAGGAGGCATCTAAGCCATCTGAGGAGCCAGCAGCAGCCTGGAAAGGTATCTCTGGGGAGTCACTACGGCGCAAAGTACTGGCAGCCACATCTACTCTTCTGGTAGTGTCTGGTACGCGGGGCAAAATTCGGGTGAAGGATTTGTCATCCGGCGACATGCTGGGTGAAATGTCTTCTATGCCCAATGTGCCGGGTGCAACAGTTTCTCTATGAAGAGATAAAAATGGAAAGCACTAAGCCTAAGCTGACAAAAGCACACACCCATCGATTTTCCCAGCTGCCTCTTTAGCCAGCTCTGATAACCCCATCAGTCTCGCTCTGACCTCTGCACAGCACCCTGTCAGTATGGGCCCTTCTCCCTCCTGACACCCACGGATTCTCCGCGTTCATCTCTTCTCTCTAACTCCTCTGATTTTCTGAATGAGCCATAGGTTGCACATTATCTCACATGAGCCAGGTACCTGGTTCCAGTGGTCCGAGAGGGTGGGCGGCCTCTCCGCCCGCGCCCACGAGGTGTGACTGGGGCCTTCCCTCCCTGCCGAGCGCCGAGGCCTGCGTCACCATCCTCCTCACACACTGGCGCCCCTGTCTGACTGACTCCTTTTCTAGGACTAGAGAATAAAGACAGGTTAGTATGACAGTTCCTGCTACTGGATCCTTTCTCCCCAGGGCTCTTGGGCCACATGCCCAGTTACAAGTGCTAGTCTGACAGGGCGGCAGTGTGGGATAGTGAGGACATCACCTTGTACGAAAGACTACTCACTCCTGACAGCTTCCAACTGCTGCCTTCAAACATAACTCATTTCTACCCTCTACTTCAACTTCTGAAGTAGCGCTAGGAGACACATCAAGTTGGGGCCGTCACCCTAAACTTCATGAACTCCCCCCAAAAGCATGTACACACTGCAGAATACTGGGGTAGTAGGAGCATGTGCCCAGCATTCCCAAAGTCCCCTCACCAATTTTTTTTTTTTTAACAGTTTCTCAGGGATCCTTTGACAACAGTCTAGTTCCCACAGGGCTCCTCCCATACCAACCCCAACCAGGAGAGGAACAAATGAGGAAGAGAGGCTGCTTTATGCTGGACAAGGAAGGGTTTCCCATCACTCTTTGTGTGTGTGTGTGTGTGTGTGTGTGTGTGTGTGTGTGATATTAAAATCTCAGCAACCCTGCCCCTGTTGTGGCTCTCTCTGGAGACCCTGTCTGCACCTCAGTTTTCCTGGGCCTCCGCGGGAGCTGGGTAAAGCAAAATCTGTGGGTTCTGTCCCGGTGGTTTTCCCCTTGAGCGGTCCGGCTCCTCTCCCTGAGCTGCCACTGCTGTGCAAGGCCGAGAGACTCGTCCCACTTGATGTGCGGTGCAAGCTGGATGCCTTTGACGAAAAGGAGCTGATATCCCCCAGATCACCTGAGGAACCCCCCGTCTGTGAAGGGGACACTTCAGTCTCGCATTCCTGACACTCTACAATTGGCTCTTCAGTCTCCTGCAGAAACAGATAAAGAAGCTAACAGAGATCACATTAACATAATGTTAAAGTCATGATGGGAAAATTCTAGAGATGACAAGAAAATTTCAACTCAGAAACATGGGAACTTCCTAGAATAATGGAAATGCTTCTACTTTGAATAGGTGCTACACAAAAGTGTGAAAGCCTTACAATCCCAGATACTTGGGAAACTGAAGCAGGCAGACTATAAATTTAAGGCCTGAGTAAATTGACCTCACTCAAAAATAAAAAGTAAAAAAATGTCAAAATCTATTAACTTGAATACTTAAGATCTATTCATCCCACTGGGGATATATGATAGCTCAATAAAAAGTAAAGGCGGTAAAAGCCTGAGAAGTGGGAAACCAAGCTAGGTTAAGTTATCTTTCCTTTGGGCAACTTTGAAACCTTTGGCTGTCAGCAAGGCCTCTAACCCAGAAGACACCCTGGCTAAGAAAAGCAGGATAAGGAGGCAGGCAAGTTGCAAGGGAAAGTGAGTGTTAGGAGCCTTCTATAGATACTTCATTAACAGCAAACAGCATCACGTGTTTTATGATGTTAATACTTCATATTACCGGTCAATAAATCAAGAAGATAGAAAGTTATAGGCAAAAGCAGACTGAAAACTATACCGCTATTTGGAAAGATAATAAAGTATGAGAGTTTTCAGCAAGTATGAATGTAAATGTTAAACTGGCTTCTCACTCGCCCCACTTTGATGGGCTGGCCTTGGCTCCTTCGAGCTCAGCTTTAAGAAGCCATCGGAACCAGGTGTGGTGGTACACACCTGCAGTCCCAGCACTTGGCAAGCTGAGGCAGGAGGATCACTGTGAGTTCAAGGCCAGACTGGGCTACAAAGTGAGTTCAGGACCAGCCTGAACTACATAGCGTGACGCCGTCTCAAAAGAACAAAAAAGAAGCCGTCACAGGCTAACCCCTAGGCTTAGTGGCGAAAATTCTAGAGCCAATCAGCAAACACCTGAAATTACAACACATCCCAAAATTTATGATACTGACTCTGTCTTTGTCATCAAAGAATCCTAAATCCTCAGTTCATTTCACAACCCCAGCACTCTCTTTAATGAATACTGATTTCTTTCAACTAAGTCTCTACGACAGGTTGTTGTGTACAGACCCTTTCAGTCTCCCCATCTCATGCTGTTACCAAGCCACTATTCTTGTATTATACTGTGTGCTTGCCGCCCTCTGTTGTTACCCAGTAACACCCCACCACCATCATCTGTCACTCTCATGCGCGAAGAACTTAACCCCTGATGAATACCCTTCCTGCTTCCACACCCACTTCTACCAGCATTGCCAGGGGCTGATACTAGGTGACTGACTCAGCAATTTCAAAGTCTCTTGAGCTAATTATTAACAATATTTTCCTCTACATGACTAGCCACAATTCCAGGGTCACTACTGAACCCCTCCAAAGTGTCCATCATTAATACGCCACTCTCCAGTCACCTTCTCTATCATGTACTTAGCAGCCCAGACTAGATCTAAGCAAGCACAAGTAGCAAGATCATGTCTCAGGTAGGCATCATGGTTTCAGACTTTCAGTCAGCTTCCTCTCTACAGCACGGCCTTGAGTAGGGTCCTGAGGCTGGGTCTCAAATGGACTGCAGACCCGGAGAGCGAGAGCCAGCCCAGCCTCTTGTGCAACTGTACAGGAGCCACAGCTGCTATTCTTAGCACCAGCAAGGCCCAGACCCTAAGTTAGCCTGGTGTAGTCTTTCCAACAGGCCACATGAAGACAAAGATCTCAACCATCTTTTTCTCTAGATCTATTCCTAAAATCTAGCATAATACCCATCACAATGAGGCCCTCGGCTAGGCCTGGTGGCACAGGCCTATAACCTCAATGCTCTGGAAGGTTGAAGCAGGATGATCACAAATTCAAGCCCAGCCTGGATAACTTAGTAAGACTCTTGGTAAGACTCAAAAAAGGACTGGAGATGCAGCTCGGTGCAAAGGCTCAGTTCCCAGTACTGGCGGAAAAAAACAGGACTCTTAATAAATTTTTACTGAATAAAGGAACTTCTCTCTCAAACAAGTATCTTATTTTCTCTATCTCAGTAGCTGATAAAAACCACCTATATTTGGCCTGCCCAGGAATCATGTTAGATTCCTCCCCTCTCCCTAAAATCTTACAGTTAGGAGGTTACTAAGGTTCCTCAATTTATATATTTTTTCTAACTCTTCTCTCAATCCCTACTGCCTCAGTACTATCTTGACATGCATTACCTCTTGCCTGAACTATGACTCTAATCTTGAACCCCTGCAATCCACGGTCACACTGCTGGCAATCTGTTATTTCCAACATACAAATCTGAGCATGTCTCCTCCCCTAACTCCAATTTTTTTTTTTTTTTTTTTTTGTACCAGGTATCAAACTCAGGACATTGTGCTTGCCAGGCAGGTGCTATGCCCCTGAGTTGTATCCCTGGCCCCTCAAAATTCTTCAAAGGTTCTCATCATGCAGAAGATCAAAAGCACTGAACCTCTTTTCTTCAGTACACAAAGCTCTTTATGTTCTTGGCCATTACCAACCTGAACAGCACCCTCTCTCACCATTCCTTATCCTGTACATTCTTGTGACTATGCCGATAATCGAGCAAGTGACTGGGTAGTATTCATCCAGGCTGCAAGACCCTCCTACTGCAGCCCTCAGCACCACACCCATAAGGCAGATGGCCCTGTACATCCATCACCTGGGCCAGCCATGCCCTTCTGCACTTCCACTACAGCAACGAGGATGGTCTGGACTTGGTGCATGTCAACCATAGGTGTCTGGAGAACAAGATCTCTGCTCTATTCCTACAGTCCCAGCGTCTGCCACAAGGCTGGCAACATAACAACAACAACAACAACAAAACAACTAAAGAAACTGCTGGCAAATACGTGAATAAAATCTTTAAAAGAAACAAGAGTTACAAGAGATGAGGGAAGAAGTTTTTCTTCATTGCTGTTTCTTCTTCTCAGAACATGGTCAGCTTCGTATCTCCAGTTATTTCCCAGAGTCCTCTGGCTCCACTCATCCCACTCCATAGCCTGCACACTTCTGTACACGCTGACCACCACCAGACTGCTTCTGTGTGTCTCGGGCCTAGAACAGTCTCTGTGCCTCCGCTCCCAAGCTCTTCCCTCACCTCATGGTCCACCACTAGCGTCCAACTCAAACGTTATTTCTACACTCAAAAAGACTTCACCAAAGTGGGAACTTTCAACTCCAGTGAGTTGAATTCTCATCTATTTCTTGACTGTATAACTTTAGGCAAATTATTTCAACTTGCTATGCCTCTTGTTTCCTCATCAGCAAAATGAAAATAATGACCCTATCTACCTCGTAGCACAGTTGTGAATTTAATTCACTGAAATTCTTCTAATAATTCCTGGCACATATCAAGTGCTCCATGAACAGTCTCCATTATTTTGTTTAATGAACGTAGTGTTCATTAAACACTAATGAACGTATAGGCTGGGGAGGGGGTCATACATGGCTCAGTGGTACAGAACTTGCCTACCATGTTGCAAGACCCTGGGTTTGGTCCCCAATACTACAAAAGGCAAAGTCTGGTGTATAGGCATATGACAAGCATTACTTTAATAAATGTTCAATAGTCAAGTAAGTGCCGGGGATTTAGCTCAGTGGCACAAGCACCTGCCTGGCAAACGTAAGGTGGTGAGTTCGATCCCCGGTACCAAAAAAAAAAAAATAGTCAAGTAAGTTTGGGAAGTGCTAGGTTAAATAATAAAACATGTATATTACTAAAGGATTTCTCAGAACCTTTAATGTGATAATATCTGAATTTTCATGGTGGTAATGGTGACAGTAGGATTTAACAGCAAAACTGCTTATAACCATGGAACTCCATTCTTCACCCTAGACTATTTGAAAGGACTACTATTTCCAGAAATATACTTTGTTTTACTTTTTTTAAGAAGTAAAATTATTATTTTGGGGGGGTGGGTTGAGACAGGGTTTTGCTATGTATTTCAGACTAGCTTTGAGCTCACTATGTAACTCAGGCCGGCACTGAATTTGCAGCAACCCTTCTGCCCCAGACTCCCAAGTGCTGCAATTACAGGCCTGCACCATCATGCCCGGCAGAAATACTCTTTAGAAACCACCACATAGTACTATGTGAAGCGATAATGTTTAACATTCAACATAGCACATTTGCCACAGAGGACAATGTGGACTACTGCAGTTACAAAATTTTTTCATGAAAAAAATTCTTTTCCAATAAAGTCCATAAATTTTCTAAAATTATAGCAACATGAAAAATTTCACAACAAAAATGCTTTTAAAATATCAAAAAACAAAGATAAATCAACACTTAAAAAATTTTTTTTCCAACATTTGGTATATAATGAAGAAAAATAACAATTTCCCAAACTCCATCAAATATATTACCGAATATGAAATCCATTATTAAACAACAGAAATAACATGTTGCATTTAATATAACTATGAATCACAGTTTAATTCTTCCTGAGCACAACCTCCTCCATGGCAGAATTTCAGAAAAGCATCTGGGTCAAGGAGACGGAAAAAAGGAGACAATAGTTGTGCCTCTTCTCAATGAGTAAAATGGTCCCAGAGCTTAACACATGTACAACAAAGATCCCAGATCTTTAACTGTAGAAAACAATTCAAAAGAATTCAGCATATGATGCTATTAACAAGTCAATAAATGCCAGTAATATGCGGACAACGGAAATGAGCCCCTGACAGATCCCACTGAAATAACTACGGTCAGCTCTTACCAACAGGTCCTCCACACATGGATGGAGGTCAAAGAACACAATGTGTGGACATGAAAATACATGAGAGAAACAATGAGAAAACATATACATTTAATAGATAGCTCCAAATCTCATTTCCATTTCTATGGATTTAAAATATATAAAAATTTGATAATATGAGACAGATTTACAGATTCTCTGTAGAAAATGAACACAAGACAATCAACCAAATGTCAAACAGCAAACCCATGGCTGGAGAATAAAGAATACAGAACTGCTATTTTCTAACTAGTTGTTACACATCTTTTCTTTAAAAAAAAAAAAGTAAGGAAATGAAGTGATTGCAGCTAGAACAGGCAAGGGGGTGAGGGACAGAAAGCCAGGGTGACTTTTCCATACACTTGCCACACAGCCCCAGAGTGTTACCTCAGTGACTTTCCTCTCCACTTCTGTTCCATCCACATAGTATACATCTGTGATGACACGGGTAACAAGTGTGCGTACTTCACGGATTGTTCTCATGTGGCGATGCAAGACGTGGCCGTGTGGAGGCTGAGGCATATCAAACTCTTCTTCTCCCTGTGACAGAGATACATAGCACAAGCTCTTACTGCAAACTGGCAGAATCACAGATCACTTCCTCATGAGCACTGTTCAGCATGATGAACCTTCCCTTCTGCTGATTTCTACTCCCCTATGACTAGGACTGAGAATGGACACTTCCACAGCCTTAGGCTGGGCACAACTTATCAGCAGAAGCAGGGCTGAAAGGACCCAATACTATCAAAAGCAAGATCCCCGCACCTTGCTGATGTCTACGGAAGTTTAGGTGACTTTAGAAAGCTAAAAGCACCTTTCCTTCTTTGTTTGTTTCTTTTTTTTTTTTGAAGAGTGGAATATCTTTATTGAGAGAAAGCTCCTGTCTGGAGAGACAGAAAGGGATCCTGAGCGGGTTGCCCAGGACTCTGTCTTTTCCAGGAACTTTTATAGAGCAAAACCATGGGTTCAAGGTGGGGGAACACTGGGAACTCACAAAGCAGATGGGCATAAGGTGGGACATAACTATAGTTACTCAATAAGATCAACAGTGTTTCTTTCTTTTATTCCTCTTTTTGAAACATGGTCTTGCTATGCAGTTCAGGCTGGCCTTGAGCTCACTTTGTAGTCCAGGCTGGTCTCAAACTTGCAAGGATCCTGCTTCCTCAGCTTCCCTAGTGCTGGGATTATAGGCATGTACCACCACACCCTGCTATGTTACTTTTAGATAGTCATCCTAATGTTGATGATGACATGTCAAATAATAAGTTTTCATTTCAGCAGTTTATTCTTTAGTCCTTTACATAAAACTAAAATTACATGTCTGTGAATCTCAATGCAATCTGTTCTTCCTGCATCAGTAAGCAGAAACCACAGTATATATACAAGTAACAAAGTTCAGGTGTGTCTCCTGGCATGAAATATGAAATATTTAACCTGTTCCAAAGAACATGAAGATCATGCCTAAAGAGTTAAACTCTTATAAAGAAATAGGAAATAGGAAATTAAGATTCTCTGTCTAGTTCTACCACAAAGAGTAATCAGGTCCAAGCGTGGCAGGGCACACCTATAATGCCAGCACTCAGGAGGCTAAGAAGAATTGCTGCAAGTTTGAGGCCAGCATGGAGGCTACACAGTGAGACTCTGTCTCAAAAAACAAACAAACAAACAAACAAACAAAGGCCTTCTGAAGACCCTGTAATCTCTTATATTCTAGCCAGCCACAGCAGTGCTTGCCTATAATCCTAGCTACAGGAAGTTGCAGAAAGATCACCAGTTTGAGGCCGCTCTGGGCAACTGAGTGAATTCCAATCTCAAAATGAAATTTAAAGGAAAATGTGCTGGAGATGAGCTTGGTGCTTTCTGGGTCTTACACACTCAACTCAGGTCAGTGAGCACTCAGCCTGCCGCCCTTCAGTCACAGGCGCCTCCCACCAGAACCATGGGAAGCTGGCCTGCGTGCCTACCTGTGTACAGCCTGACTAATCCTCTGCTACACCAGAAGCCGCTCCCTGCACCACGGGCCTAAGCAGTTTCTGCTTCACACATCTCAGAAACACAGCTGAGAAGCTGCCCTGTCATTCTCCTTACAACAGCCATACAATGGCCCACTCCAAGAGTGACACTTAACGGTATCTGATAAGACAACAGGACAAAAAGGAAAGAAGACAGAGAAAAAGAAATCCATATTGACTCTCTTTAGTCTTTTGGAAAGTCTCTGTGAAGTTACATAATTTTATGATCCTATCATTATTAATTGAAGAAAACATGAAAATTAAAGTCATACTTTCCTAGCCAGATGTGGTGGCATATGCCTAAAATCCCAGTACTTAGGAGGCTGAGGCAGGAGAATTGATGCTGAGTTCGAGGCCAGCCTGGGCTATATAGTGAGGTCAAGACCCTCCTGGACTACACAGTGGGACTCTGTCTCAAAAACAAAATAACAACAAAAAAACAACTTTCCCTTGCTAACAAACCCAGTTCCTCACACTCCACAGATGAAATGAAAATGTAAGGAATATGCAAATGGGAAGCCTATGCTTTTCTATGGTCCTGGTCTGAGGCCCATTGTACCACACAGATAAAACAAAGCACTGAAGTTTGGTTTGGAGAACTCCAAACAGCCATTCTCATTTCCCAACCATTCCTCCAAAGACAGCACACCAATTCCTGTACATCGTCTGTAATTTTTCTAAACTGTGGTAGAATTTACATGACATAAAATTAACCACTTTGAGATGAACAGGTCTGTAGCATTCCAGCGATAATTGTGGTAACTATAACAACCGCCAACAGGCAGTAGCCACGGCCAAGTTGTTTAGAGCCTTGACCAAGTGCGGGGGCCAGCACATGGCATTCCTCACCTCACCACTGTTGTCCCCAACACCCTGATGAAGCGGGGTTGGTGCCAATGCCTTGGTCTCCACAGCTCCTCTCACCCTAATGAGGAGCAGAGACTAAGTTCTCATTTTATAAGAAGAGACTAGAGGAGGCAAAAGAGAAGGAAATCAGGTATCTTCCACATGGCTGCTGTATGTAACACCAAATTCAACTCTTTCTACAGAGGCAGAGACACCAAACTGGTAGATGGCAGAGTATAAATACTTTGAAAATGAAAATAAACAGAAGCAAAGCGGGGTATAACCCTAAAGATTTCTGAACCGGAGCTCTTTGCTCTCTGGGACTTTCTGTTCTAAAAGGCACATACAGACAGAACTCTGCAGTTCCTGGAGAAGCACAGAAAATAGCAAAAGATAAATGGGCCATAAAAACAGAAGAGTGACAGCACACTATGAAGAACAGGGATGCTAATGACTGACATACTGAGTTCAAAATCTAGTTCTGCCACTGACTGATGGCAAACTCTTAAGTTATTTAACTTCTTTTCAGCTTGAGTTTTTCCCTGGAAAGGGGAGTAACAATACGAACCCTACAGTTGGACTGTCTCAGGCACAGTGATGACATATCACATGTGTCCAACAGATGGGAAATGTGTTCTACCAACCAACTGGATGAGCAGAGCAAGAAGCACATGGTTAGGGAACACTTCCCGGGCAGAAGCGAGTGGAGATGATCTACTGGAACAACTGAAAGGGCAACTTTCTCTCCCATGGATCCCAATGCCAGCTGATGCCATAATGTCAACTTGCACTTGTTATTAACACATCCCTGCCCCTGCTGTCCTTCTCCCTCACTTACTGCTTTCTACTACCACAGTACCCTGTCCCCAGAGCCGCTCATACCCTTGCCTCACTGTCCCCAGTCCCACTCTCTCTAGTCTTAGCTCCTCTTCTGCAACCCAGTGACCTTGGACCTCTCCCCATCTCTCTCTATTTCTGTGCTGTCCTTCACAATTCTCCTTTGCCTTCCACTGCCTGCAGTCCCAGGAGTGATGTAAAATAAACAGAGAGGAGAAGAGATTACTGTCCCCAGAAAGAAGATAAATGGTGGCAGAAGAAAAAGACTCAGTGTGAAAAACTACACAAGTGAGACTGCATCCTTATCTTCCTTTCCTAGTGAAGCCCCACTTAACAACTCTACTATTACTCCACTTTCCCTAAAAGACTATCAACTGTGTCACTTCGTTTTCAATTTTACTCCATCTCTAACCTGGATAAGCTGCTTTTATCTTCTAACCTCTATGCTGCACAAAACTCTCATGAGTTGGCACTCAGCAAAAGTGTTACAACTTAGTTTCTGAAGCACTCAGCATGTTCTCACCTGGCTGTGGAGCGACTCTGTGTCATCCCCAGCGGCACCAACAGGCTTCTCATCACCGCCCCTCTCAGTCTGCACTGTGGCATCTTGCTTCCCTGAGCTCTGCTCCACTGTGCTGGTGCCCTGCTCACATACGTTCTTGACAGTCTGGGTCGCTGCGGAAACAGTTTCTGGGACCCAGAGGGAATGCTCTAGAGTCTGGATTCCAATGTTGTTTTGCATGGGCCTTTCAACCAAGGAATTGCTGGGCTTTTCCGGCTGGGTGTCCTGTTCTTCTTGCTGGCCTTCCTGTGCATCTGTCTCCATGGCTTCTTCTTGTGGGCTGTGTGGCCCCTGTGAGGTTGTCTGCCCGGAGGCAGGAGACGTGGGGTCCCCAAGAAGACTGACCGCCTTCACAGGCTGTTCACTCTCACTAATCCTTTGGTCACCCTCTAGCTTTGCTTTCTTCTCCTCTTCTTGGGTACTTGGAAAATGAAGCAAGTTCCCCCTGTAAGTGAAACGTGTTATGCTTTCAATGTGGTTTAACCCCTCGGAAGCTCGTGTTCAAATTTACCGCGCACACTGCTGAGGCAATAAAGGGGGCACCTTTGGAAAGGAAGCAGGAGTAGACAAGCTCAGTGGGGCAGCAGCCCAGGCTTGAAAGCTGGTGCCTCTAAAGGAAGACCAGGGCCAACATACACCCTTACTCTCTTTGCCTGGGACTCTGCTGGCCAAAGGCCTCTGCCACAGGTGCACACGTAGCTTCTGAACAGAACTGTGAGCCAAAATAAACCTCTCTTCTTCATAATTTACCTGATCTGTGGTCCTGTGTTACTAGCAACAGAAAATGGACCAAATGGACTAAAACATCATGTCAAAAGGGAATGGGATAAATAAAATAGTGGCAAAGGGGAACCATATTTTGACAATTTTAGTAACAAACAACTCAAGGTGACTAAGCGTGTCACTTTGTGAGGCCTCTCATATTTCACTCCAGGAAAAAAATAAGGACAACAGGACCATTGCACTGTCATGGTAAAATAGTCATGAAACTTCTTCCCAGTATTAACAATGAACCCTGAAACTTGACACAGGAAATGAAGTTAATTCTAAATAAAGTCACAGGCAATCTAAGGCACCTTAGAGATGCACTCTGAAAAAGGTCAATTAGGTCATGAGGTCTCATTTGGCTTCATGAATGGTTCTAACAGTCCTGACTGACTTCTAACATTACAGATGCTATCTGTACCAGCTAACCAATCACTTTAGAAAAAGAACTCTAATCTTTAAAGGAGAAAGATACAGGTGGCATTCTGATTTTGCTAACTGTATCACAGCTCTGCATCTCAGAAGGCCTTGGTTCCTTAAAGACAGTACTCAAGACAGCCCATTTCTTCTCACTGGTTCCACTGGGCATCAGTAATTTATTTATCCCATCAGCATTTGATGAATGTCTGCTATAAACCAAATATCATGGTTTTTGAGGTAACGAGGGTTTCAATGTCCTTGATAATTTTCTGGAGTAAAAAGGGTCACTTCTTGAGTTGCACTGTCCCACTCAGCAGCCACCAGCACATGGACTACCAACCACATGATACATAAGTCATACATGCTAAAACATGATGTAGGCTTAAAATGTATAGTATATTTCAAAGACCTAGTATATAAAATGTAAACTATTTCATTAATAACTTTCTACATTAATTACATGTGGCTGTAACAATATTTCAGACACACTGATTAAAATACCTTATTTAATGGCCAGGTATGATGGTGCATGCCTGTAATCCCAGCACTTGAGAGGCTGAGGCAGGTGGATCATTGCAAGTTGGAGACCAACTTGGGCTACAAAGTGAGCCCAAGGCCATTCCAAATCACATAGCAAGACCCCCCACAAACAAACAAACAAACAAACAAAAAATCTTATTTAAACTGGGAATGACTGTAACTGCAGCACTCAGGAGGCTGAGGCAGGAGGATGGCCACGAGTTCACGGCCAGCCTGGGCTATAAAGTGAGTTCAAGGCCAGTCTGAATCATACAGCAAAACCCTGCCTCAAAATAAACCAAAATAGTAATAATAATAATAATAATAATAATAATAAAAAATAAAATATCTTATTTGGAAAGAAAATTTTTTATGACCTAGGCTAGCTCCAAACTAGTAAGTTACACAAAAATTCTTCATACTTATCTTTATACTTAAAATACCTGACAAGGAGCTTAATATGAAAATAAGTGACTAATACACATACTTTGAACAAGAGTGAATATTCTCCAAATCAAAACCTACAAAAGTCTACTCAGATTAAATAAACACAAATTACATGTAAATAGCTAGAATAAAGACAAAAGAAAACCATTATGAACTGAGTTTGCTAGGACCACATATCTAGAATACCTCTCTCAGTTTTGTGTCAGAGTTTACAAGACACGAAATGACACACCCTGAAAAGGACATCGATGACAAGGGGCCTAGCAACCAGTGTCACCTGTGGCTTTACACACGCAGTCAGAGAACAAGAGAGCTGGGGAGAAGCCCCTGCCCTCGGCAGTGCACCCTGCTGAGGCACAGGAAAGGAAGCATGAAGAGCTCTTCAGAGTTTTGCTCCTTCTGGTTCTTGACGAGGAAAAGAAGTTTTGAGGTTTCCATGTAGTTTGGCTCAGTTCACCAGAAGAGACTGAAGAGAAATTTGGAATAAATTTCTAGCTAAAATCTCTCAGGAACCTGACTTGTATGAAGACATGTGATCCAATGAAGAAAAGGCAAATATTCACTAATATAGATGGCCTCAATTCACCAATGAACAGAAACACAGGCAGAGTGGATCAGGAGACAGTCTATCAATATGCTTTATACAAGAAACACATTTAGGGCTGGGGATTTAGCTCAGAGGCATAAGCACCTGCCTTGCAAGCATGCAGTCATGGGTTCGATCCCCAGTACCAAAAAAAAAAAAAAAAAAAAAAAAAAAGAAACACATTTAACCCAAAAGGGGTTTATAGACTGAAATTCAAAGGTGAGAAAACAATGCTCTACGTGATAAGGAACCAGAAAAAAGTAGGGATAGCTTGCAAATCAGGTGCAGACTAGTTAGAAAACCATGACACTTTTATACAATGGAAAACTACTCAGGTATAAAGACAACCTTGACACTCTTGTAGGTAAATGGATATAACTTTTGTCTAATCGTATTATATTTGATGTCATGGACAGCTATTTCAAAGATAACAAAATCTATTATGGTATTCATTTTTGATTTCCTATCAGGTTGATCTGAAGTCCTGTATTGCTTTCATTGGTTTGTTTTGACTGATTTTATTCTATTTTGTTTTGTTTGATAGTATCATGTCTGATGGTATAGGCAACTACTTTGAAGACAGTAAGATGCATTATGATACCCATTGTAGTTTTATTATCTTTTTTTGAAGTCCTATAATGTTTCCATTATTTTGTTTTTATTGGTTTTATTCTGTACTATTTTGTTTGATTTTATTATGCCTGATGATATGGGCAATTCTTTTGAAGATAACAAGAGACATTAGCTGGGTAGATTTAGCTCAGTGGCATAAGCACCTGCCTTGTAAGTGCAAGGTCGTGAGTTCAAACCCAGGTACCAAAAAAACCAAAACAAAACAAAACAAGGGACATTATGGTAGCCATTGTTGATCTCCTTGTATTTTGTTTTTAAGTCATATACCATGTTCATCCTTTTGTTTTGATTGACTATTCTGTTTGGTTTCATTTGGTTTTATTCTCTTCAAAATAAAAAAAATAAAAAAGAAAAAAGAAAAAGAAAAGGCAAGAACACAGTCACCAAGATACTAATGAGAAACGCCTGCCTGGTACAGTGTTTATAAATGATCATGCATGTAACTCACTGAACAGAAGCACAGTTGATATTAGCTATGTATGATAAACTGATTAAGGAGATTCAATTCACCTTCTACATAAACTGAGTATTGATGTTTGAACCTTTAAGACACCTAACACATCAATGGCTAAGCAAGTCAAGGTGTATTAAAGGCAAAAGGGATAGGATTGATCCTATCAGTTTGACCCCTAGAACAACAGTGATCTTGTCCTGTCTCAGCCTCCCAACTGCTGGGATCACAAGTATGAGCTGCCACTCCTGATTGATTCATGACTTTAGATTGATTCATGATTTCAAGAATTTAATTATCATTGTTTTCCATGTTTAAATAAGTTTACACATTTTACCTCATGCCACAGACCAAATATTTGTGCCCATCCAAAACTTTAATCCTAATCCCCAGAATGACGGTATGAAGAGACAAGGCCTCTGGGAGGTGATCAGTGTCCTAAAAGAGACTTCGGAGATCTCATACAGGAAGCACCCTCACCACATCACCCTTTAAGACTTCCCAGACTCTACAATGGAAGAAACAGATTTGGTGCTCAAGGCTACCCAGCCTTTGGAAGCTTGGAAAACAGTAGCAACGTGTGTTAGATGCTGGTCTCAGGCATTTTGTGGTCAATGGAGCCCAACGGTTATGATGAAAATAATGCTCACCTGACGGGGGCAGAGGAGCGCTCCTCACCTCCAGCCTTCTCTTCTTGTTGGGCTTCACACACGCAGCTAAACACAGATATGGTCTTCTGGGGACTAAGGTAAGACATGAAAGCAATATGCTGTGTGAGTGGGGAAAGGCACGGTACTTCTACACATTAGCCTCTCGGGTGCGAAGGGAATCCTTTCTTCATCCCGAATTCTATACTGCCTCATAGCAAAATGCAAATTCATGGCCACTATATTGTATTCCCTCTTGCAGGTGGCCCACCCTCAAGTTGTGGGGTGCACTTCTTTTCCTACTTTTATTGGTCCAAACTCCCTCTGCAAAGTCTATTTGTTAAACAACTCTTTGCTACTATTTGCACTTGTCTTGACTAACTCTTTGCTCAGGACAGAAAGAACCTAGAAACCACCTCTGCAAGGGGACTCCAGCACCTCAAAACCCAGGAACATACTTGGCTTAAACAGCCAGCCAGGAGAGCAAGCCCAGAAGTCAGCCAATCTTGTGAACAACTGATCTCAGACCTATGCCAGCAGGCAGGACATCAGTGACCTGCTCTCTAAGACCCTGAAGAGGTGTGGCTCACGGATGAAAGTATGCAGTTGTCCCTTCCCCAGGGATTTCTGCTCAAAAAGTGGAGCTCATAGCTCTTACTTGGGTATTGATACCTGTATTAGGAAAAAGGCAAAAAGCTATGTATCTATACAGACTCCAAATATGCCTTTCTGTGCTCCATGCCTGTGCAGTAATTTGGAAAGGAGTTTGTTGGCTAGTGAACAATCATCTCTAAAACACAAACAGGAGTATTTCCCTTCAAATGCTTCCTACTCATCCAGAGTGGCATTCTCTCTCTCTCCCTCCTCTTGCTCCACCTACAAATAAGTTGCCTTCTTTTACTAACAAATAAATAAACAAACATAAGCGGGAAATTCCACAACTCTTAGAGGTAATCTATCTTTCTAAGCAAGTTGCTATCGTTCATTGCAAGAGATCCTAAAGAAACATGTCTAAAGCCTCCTTGGGGAATCAAAAGGCTGAGAGGGAGGCAAGGACAGCCCTACAGCTCCAAGAAAACTTTATTCCCAGTTCCTAAGGAACCATTCTGGTCCCTCTGAAAGAGATAGTGACAAGCTATAAAATCCTAATGGGAAACGGTCACTATAATTTTCACAGGACTAAGAAGAAACCTATTCCTGAGAATCTCTGGAAGACCTGAGACTCATCAGAAAGCAAGACTCCAGTACTGCTCCAGCTGCAGATAAGCAGCGTCACTAATGACCCTAATTCACAACAGTTTAACCAGACACCTGTATGGAGGCTCCTGTTTTTAATTACATGGTAATCTTGCTAAGGCTGTGGCTCTCAGGTTCTTGAAAATTTACCTAACTTCCCTCTTTGCCATACCTTGTCCTCCATAAGCATGGAAATTTAACCTGCACTTCATATTTGGGTTCTACATCCCCAACATAATAGTACATTAAAAATAAGCTACTTTTTTTCTTCCCATCGAGCAGACAGCTCAAGAGTCACTAACTCGTTTCTGTCTTGACAGACTTTTTTCATTAACCCAGCCAGTGAACCACAACGCCCCAGTAGGTGGGGTCTGTGCCCCTTGGGACTGAAAGAAGCTACAGAAGACAGAAATCTCTATGCCCTCAGCACCCCCATAAAGAATTATGGGGACTCTGTATGTGTCTCTCAGGGGGTATGGGACAGATTAGGGTGAGGCAAAACTGGCTGGGGATGTAGGTGTGATACATGTGCAAAGCAGTTTCCAAACCCCTGCACATGGACTTTTCCCAAGAACTTGAGCAGGTTTGACAGGATGGCCTAGAGCTGAGGAGAGGATTATACAAAAGGACACTGAGTATCTGACACTGTTCTCACTTGCACGTGCCCATTCTCACATTGCAGGGTGCATTTTTCCTATTTTCACTTGCCCCAAACTCACTCTGCAGAACCTCTTTCCTTATCTTTAATAAAACTTTGCTACCATTATTTAAAAAAACACAAATTTTTCACGTGCTTCAAATTAACTTAATAAAAACTCAAGGAAGAGTCACTAGAAATAAGAGAAACTATAAGGATGTAAGGATGTGATCAGGATATCAGAATATAGAAAACAACAGGACAAATAAGCTCCAATGGGGGCTGGGGGCAACAGGAGTGTATAACTTTAACACGTCTTAGAGCGATCAAATGCAACAGGTAAACTTATCTGGGTCTTGAGTCAGACACTGTAAAAAAAAAAAAAAAAACTGCTGGAGGCAAAGAAATTTGATAATAGCAGTATGGTCAAGTTTGAAAATAAGAATTATCAGGCTGGGGATTTAGCTCAGTGGCACAAGCTCCTGCTTGGCAAGCGTGAGGTCATGAGTTCAATCCCCGGTACCAGAAAACAAAAACAAAAACAAAAACAAAAAACATCAAAAAAAGAAAATAAGAATTATCTTTTAAAGATCATATTGAAGTGGTCACATATATTGATACATCTTCAAAATAATTAAGTGGGAGAAGGGATTGTTGGAAGTATTTATAAATGAACCCAGTCTAGTTATCTGTTGCTAATTTTTGAAACATGGTGACCCAAGATGCTACTCTCAACTTCTGTATACCCTTGAAACCTCCAACAGTAAAATGACTGAGTAATGAGATGACACCAAATAACCTGAACTGAATCCTTCTACAAACAATACTTAAAAGTGTCATGTAAAATGGTGGCAGAGCGTTCTACCACACTTGTAATCCCAGTGCTCTGGAAGGCTGAGGCAAGAGGATTTCAAATTTAGGCCAGCCTGGACAATTTGGTAAGACTCTGTCTCAAAAGTAAGAAATAAAAACAGGGCTTGGAATGTAGCTCAGTATGAAAGCCCTGGGTTTGATTCCCGGTACCCCCAACGCCACACACACACACAAGCTTCGTCTAAATGCAAAGGAAAAATGATCATTCATAATACTCTAACATTTTAAATGACTCCTTAGGATGAATCCAACAGTAAAGTGAATTGTCAAAAATATTTTTGTCAAAAATTAGATTCTTATATATAAAATTTGCTTCATTCAGGTGTGGCAGCACACTCCTATAAGCCCAGCACTCGGGAGGCTGAGGCAGGAGGATCGTTGCAAGATCGGGACCAGCCTGGGCAACAAAGTGAGCCGAAGGCCAGCCTGAACTATATAGCAAGACACTGTCTCAAAACACACACACACACACACACACACACACATTTTGCTTCACAATACCATGTTTTTATTTTTCATTCAAACACTAGGCCTCATGCATGCTAGGCAAGCACTCTACTACTGAGCTACATCCCCAACTTTTTTTTCCTTTTTGAAATGCAGTCTTGTAATATTCCCCAGGTTGGCCTTGAATTTGCAATCCTCAGTGCCCCAAGTAGTTGGGCTTATAGGAATCCATTCCTGTGCCCAGCACCAACACTTTCTTTCATTCCATCTCCCACCACCCCAACCTTCTGCTCATGTTTCTCCATATTTTCTCTCCCCACATTCTGCCCGAAGAGTTCAGGAAGTTTCAGCAGCATATTCTATTTCCTCCTGATACACACACACAGAGAATTAAGATGTGCCTGGCACACAGTTCTGCTAAGGCCACTGAGATCGACCTTGTTAAACTCCACCTTGTTAAACTTGCTGGGGCCACAGTCACCAAGGGCCTGCAGGTGCGCACTGGGGCTCAGTGGCACAGCGCTCACCTCGGATGTACAGAGTGGGGTGCTCTACTGAAAAAAAGAATTAGGCTGCTTATTTTTCAAATTAAATATGCAAGAGCCCAGAAACTAACACAGGACACAGCTAAGAACGTATCGAAGGATTCTGAGAAAAGTCAGAAACTTACAAATAGGGAGAAAATTTAGTTCACATATTTCACTTGAAATTGAAATTTTTATTTTAAAAAATCCAGACTCCAGGGCCGGGGATTTAGCTCAGTGGCATAAGCGCCTGCCTGTCTCTAGTTCGATCCCCGGTACCCAAAAAACCAAAACAAAACAAAACAAAAAAAACAAAATCCAGACTCCTTGTTTTGTTTTGTTTTTTCTTTTGGTACTAGGGACGGGACCTGGGGGCTACATTCCCATCCCTTTTTTATTTTTTCACTGAGATAGGATCTAAGTTGCCCAGGCTACCCTTAAACTGCAATCCTCCTGCCTTACCCTCTCAAGTGCTGGGGAAATGAGGATGCGACACCATACCAGGCTTAAAAATCCACATCTGTTTAAATGTTTAAAGATTTGGCAACAGTAAATCTGTACTCCTGAATTAAAACCACTGCTCAGATCTGAACAGGGCGCATCCCTAGAAATGGGATGCACAGCCTTGTCAGCGTTTTCCTCAGCATTCAGACAGCTGCATTTACAGTACCTGCCTGGCAATCCTCACCTGTATTGCATCAACTGTTGCTAGTGCTTCCATGCTGGCTGGCTCATGCCAAAAACAAGAGGTGTCTACTCTCACAGCCACCAGATGGCAAAGCTTTACCACCAAAAGTTCGGTATGGGGTCAAACTTTCAAAGCATCTAGCATTTGTGACAAAGCAAAAATAACAGCTCAACACAGCAGTCAAGGTGGCAGGCAGAACAGAAAATGTCTGAAGCTGTGGTCAACTATGGTATGCAGAAGGTTCAAAGTCCAAAGCTATCTCTTGCTCAGTCCTCTATTTCCTCCCTATAGCAACAACCACCCCAGACTCAACTGTAGGGATAAAGCACTCACAGGAACAAAAGGAACCTGAGTTTTAAAGACAAAAGCTTTACTGACTAACACATTGCTAAACCCTTTGTGCTGGAGTTTTCCATTAGGTTTTTCCTTTGGTGGTAAAGCATCTTCCCCTCATTACCAGTAGCTCTGGATTAAACTCCTTGAAATAGACACCAGCTCTGGTTACCTGGCAACAGCCTCAACAACAGCTGTAGAACCATTTCTTCTTTCACCAGTTGCAGGCTCTGAATAAAAACAAAAGCAACAAAGAAAAGAAAGGGAAACCATTCAGGTAGCATCACACCTAAACCCTTTCCCCTGCTCTTTAATTTCAACAATAATTATAATTTCTATAATTTCAAAATAAATAGAAATTGTAAAACGCATCAATGAACATAAACAATTTCTTATAATTTAATGGTAAGAGTTTTTTTCATTTCCACCAATTGATTTTCTTTCAAGTCTTCTATATAAACAAGTCAGTTTGGCCTGAAATGAAATAAGTTACTAAACAGTAACATTATAAATTAAAATTAAGCTTCTCCTGAATCATCTTTCCACATAAAAGAAATTTTAAAACTACCTAATAAAACAGAATATAGGTCAGCATGGTGATGCACACCTGCCTATAATCCCAGCACACAGGTGGCTGAGGCAGAAGGATCACTGTGAATTCAAGGCCAGCCTGGGCTACCAAGTGAATTCAAGGCCAGCCTGAACTGTATAGTGAAACCCTGCCTCAAAAAGTCAAAAAAGGAAAAGAAATAAAAAAAAATACAAAATGAAAGTTTAAATCAAAAAGAAAACTTATTTTGATAAAAATAAGTAAGGTTTTAGGAGCAGCCACAAAAATTAGAATGTATCCAAGTTTTTCCCAAAGTGCTTTAGGACAGATATTGAAAAATAAGACTTACTTCCAAGAAAGAACAATCAGCAAAGTAAGGTTGATACTGAAAAGACTCCCATACTCCCATAATTTTCATAACAATGTCAAGGGATTATAATGTTTCTTTAACATGTATCCTTAGAAGAAATAACCCTTAAATAGTTTCACACATTTCTAAAATACTTGTGATTTGTTACAAAGTAAACAGCCTGTCAAGAAGGCAGCTAAAGTTCAGGATTAAAGCCTCCTTGAAGAGAAACCTAGCTCATGCCTGGTCCTCTGCACTTAAGAGGAGTCCAACCTGGGGTAAACTATGTTGTCATTCTGAGTCTCAGTTTCCTCATCCATAAGACAGAAAACAGGCCCAGCCTCCTGTTTGTGTGACTATAGTGTTCCCAGTAATGGGAAAGGTGCTACCACTTACTGACGGGGCAACAGTTAACATTCAGCTCCCTCTGGCGCTTCCCAATTGTAACTTCAGGTCTAAAGGAGTCAAGATATGAGGGTACTCACACATTCTCTCAATAAGTCCTTATTTTATTCCTAAATAGATAAGGCTAGAACCATGAAATACTTCAATTTCTAATCAGAAAGTACTGAGAAGTAAAATGGAGTTCTAGTTTTGGATCCAGCCTCCCTGGATTTGAATCCAGGCTACTCTAGTTGTGTGACTTAGGAAGGCGCTCAACTTTCCTGTGCCTCTGCTTTCCTTTCTGCAAAACGGTAACGGGATCTATTTTTTCACAGGTTTGTTAAGAGACTTAACAGCTGTGCACATAAAGTGCCTGGCTTATAGTAAGAGCTCAAAATTTATTAGCTAAAATTTTCTTTGGTCTCAGAGAATAGGATTCATCAACTCTCACCCCTGATGCCTCATCTTTAACCTATCCCTCTCTTGGAACCTTGCAGGCTGTAAACTTGGTCAGGCTTCTCATAACTAAAAATGAATTACCCTTTGACCTTGGATTTCCCTCTAACTTGTCATATTTTCTCTTCCTTTCTCACATAAACTTTTAGAATTCTTGCTACCTCCTCCTTTCTTCTTTTTCCTCTTGCCCATTTCTCAATTGTCTTTCGTACAGCTCCCATCCCAGCTAAACACTGGAATGGTTCTTGCTACAGCCACCAAATGGATCCTAACTGCCAAATCCAAGATCCACTTTCAGACACAGGTACTGGACTGTGGCACCTACATTTGAAAGTTATTTTCTGAATCTCTTCTCATAGGCATGCTACTACCCCAGCCTCTCTTTGAATCCTTCTTTCCAACCTTTTACAAAACTACTTTCTCTTCAAACTTCCTTAAATAGCATTTACAAACAACCTTCTGGGAAACTTACAAGTTTTACAATTAGAAAGAACTCAAATTCCAGCTCTGCATCTACCCAGTTATTGTGACCTTAGGCATATAACTAACTTAAAAACCACTCAGTCTGTTTTCTGTCAATAAAATGGAAATGTGACTGCCTACTTTAAAGCATTTTTATGAAAATGAGATGAGACAGTATATGTAAAAAGTTGCTCTATATTTTCCCTTTTCTTTTATTTCCATGTTAGCCAGCCCCATGGTTCTGACTATTTCATTTACCTCAAATTCATTCCTCATCTGCAATCCCATTTTCAACCTCACTTCTGGTTGAATACTGAGCAAAACTTTGCTACGCAGAATGGGAAATGGACTATGCACAGAATACAGTCATGCACAAAAGCACCAAGTTTTAAAACAAAGTGTTTCTTTCCTTTTAAAGAAGCAAATCAGATCCTGTAATTCCCCTATATCAAGTTCTGCAGCTTCTCAGCATAATGCAAAAGGCTTTGAGAATCTGGTCCTTACTTTCTATCACCTCCATATGCCTTCTCTGTATTCTAGTACCTACCAAACAACTTGCAATTCATGTGGAAAAATGCAGCATAAATCTACTATGAAAATCACAACCCTAAATTTTCTATTCTCTTCTGAATTATTTCTGTATATGAAAACCAATTACTTAACAGACACAGGTTTAATATGAAGACACAAATAAAACAAGACTATAAAATATAGTATCTTCAGCCAGGGATATAGCTCTGTGGTATAAGCACTTGCCTGGCAAACACAAGGTCCTGAGTTCGATTCCAGGCACCAAATATATATATATATATAATCTTCATTAACATGATAGAGACTAACCAAAAACAATGAATGAAACCTACACACATTATAAAACAATCATTAAAAGATAATCGATACTTCCCAGATGACCTGGTGCTAATTACCCAAGATTAACATAAAATAAAACTTACTTTCCAGGCTAAATTGCAAAGACTCTTCACTGGCCTCTGTTTCAGGACTGACCAGTTTCATTCTTAGACACAGTTTCTCATCCACTTCCGGGGCAGCCCCAGAATCCCCTTTTTCACTCCCAAGTATGGCATCATTGGTCTCTACCATGCTTTCAGACATGACAACACTGGTTGCTATGGTGTTTTCTGGATAGTTGTTGATGCCTGAAAGAAGGGAGGCAGGGAGGAAGAAAGAAAGAGCACTGAAATACAATCAGTAAGAACAGCAATGCTATGTCATCAATTTGCCTGTTTGGCTCCACCACTCTGCAGGATTGAAGGGGATCCTAGGATAGATCCTGTCACAAGTATCAACTACTATGAACTAGTATGAACACCTGGTCTTAGAGGAGCAACAGGATTCAGATCCACTTCTGCATCTGGACAAAGGATGCTGCATGAGCCCTCAGCCAACCCACATCTGCCAGCATCAGGCATAGGTAGCAGGAGACTCCAGACGGCATGACTGTTACCTCCCAGCACTGACTAGAGAAAACAAACAGGTTAATGTAGAAATCTACTGGCTGTGTCAGGGAAGGAGGATCTAAATTCTCCTGCCTTGTCAAGCAGCAGACTGACTGGTTAGCCAGGGTACTCAATAAATAGCACTGCTATCCTATATTTTTATCTCCTCCTTCCTTATAAAACAGTTCTGCATCACTGCTTGGCACAGAGTCTACTGCTTTGCAAGAAATATGATAGAATCCTTATAATTATTCACCCTCTTCCTTCCCTCCACCCTTTCTTTCCTCTCAAGATCTCTCATCTCCTGAGAGTAAAATCATACAGTCAAACACCACAGCTCTATTCTGAGACAAAAATCAACCTTATCAGTCAGGCCCAACTCCTCAGATCTAAAAATATCACTTGCTTGAACAATGACATCTCCAAATGCCTGCCTTAAATATCATCATTTTTTATTCACTCACCAATAGGAGTACTATGTCTCTTGGGCTCCAATTTTAGGTGCCCAATGAGAGGTGGGGTTGCGCCAGTCAATGGTGGGATAATATCACCTTCTTTAGGCAAAGTGAAATGAAATGGGGTTTCTGAAAAAAATAAACAAAAAACGAAAACAAAGCAATGATAAAAAAGCAAATCAAACAGAAGTATAAAATAAGCAAAAATGTGGAAAACTGAAAAAAATATTTCAAATGCTCTGTTCTTTTGCTCTCAAATTCTCCTGTTTGGATCACCTTCACCAGGCCTCCAAACCATTCCCTCTACTGTCTCTGCTTTTTTTAGGGGCCCAACAACAAGACTGACGCAAAGCAGAAGATGTACAGACTGGCAGACAGGGGAAGCCCACAATGCAGAGGGCTGAAGTACAAAGAGTGAAAGAAGCCTAAGAACATCTGGCGTTATGACAGCAGATGTGGGGATACTTAGCAACACATATTTGGATAGTTTCATGGTTTCAGGTCTGAACAGTACAGGTATAACCTAAGTGGTCCATTTAAATAGAACTTACAACCTAGTTGAATAGCTGACAAAGGACCTCATGGGCCAACGGACTTCAAAATACTCATTGGTTCTAACCTAGAAAATCTGCGTCTTTCAGGGGTCAGTGGTACTCATCAGCACTCATGCTATACCAAAGTAGTAACGTCCATATTCAGATCTCTAGACAGCAGTCAGCCCTACATACATAAGCATTCCCATTGTACACATTTTGATTAGTTAGTCTTAAATTATTAAAAACATAAAACACTTGTCAAGACATGAAGCTACTTTTTAAACTAGGTTCCTGTTTCACATTCTAGTTAACTAGAATCAGCAAATTGCCAAAATCACGTTTTCTGGCTTATCTCCTTCAGTAAAATGGACTCATCTGACAGAAATAAGAATTCTGCCAGACTGGTCTCTTAAATTTTAGTATATGAAGAACTGATATTACTTTCCTAGATAACTCAAAATAACTACAATCTGACACACCCAGTCATTACTACTTATGAAAACAGTCTTTCTCCACTCCATTTCTACCTTTATTATTCTGTAATTACAACTATCTTGACGCTTCTTTCCTTCAAAATCACAAAACAACAACAAAAAAAAAATAAAAACCTCTTTGATCTAGGTGATTCTACAAGTAAAGACGACATGCTTCAGGCAGCTGTGACCTTGTCTTTAGAAACTGTTACACAGAATTTGAAAACAGAATTTAAAAATAGAATCTTTTAAAATCATTTTTGAGTTCGATTTCTGGTACCAAAACAAACAAACAAAAAAACACAGAACATTTGTGGACATTCTATTAGATTAAATGGAGATGAGAAAACCTAGACTGATACAAAATTCAATTCTGTAGACTAAAGAGGAAAGAAAAGACAAGAGTGAGATGTAAATAGTATATGACTAGCAGAAGGGAAAAGGTTTTGGGAAGAGAAGATTTGGAGGTAGCTTTATTTATAAAAGTATATAGGGATATAAAAAAGATTATATGCATGTAGGTATACATATATAAATGTATGTATATGGATGCAAGATAGGTAACTATACTATTAATCTGTTCATCAAAGAGAACAGTTTGTGTGGTCATTAATCATTTTTTGTGCCTCTATCTTGTAACCTGGACAACTACTTCTAAGATAACAATATGCAGTATATTTACTAGTGTCAATTTCCTACTATTTTTTTGAAATTCTGTATCATTTCTATCTTGTTTTTGTTTTGCTTTTTAAAATAAAAAAATAATATTAGAGGTATTTAATAAAATCATTTACATATTCATACTTTCCAACACTGTCCTTTGTGATTACAGCATAGGGTCCATTTTGGTAACGCATGAAACAAAATATTGTTCATCAGAGAAAACGTTTAGGTGGCTTGCAAACAAAATGAGCAAGTAGAAAATGCGTCGTCAGTTGCAGGACTAAATAATGATCCTCCAAAAACTACCCAAAGAGGTATTCAGCAATTAAAGAAATTTAAATAGTACAAACAAAAAGCAAAACAAAACAAAAAAACCTCTTACATCTACAAGAAAAAAATGAATTAGTAACCAGAGGAGATGAAAAAGAAAATGAAATTGTCTCTGGAAATAAGGATGAAAATATACATGCTCAAAGAAACTATGAAGAGCAGGACTAGAGAGCCTCAAAATCAGTTCAACTGGCAGAGATCCTCCATTGTGAGAGCAAAAGAGAAACACGTCAGGCAGACAAGCATGCGTTCCCTGGTGGCTCCTTATAAGGCAAATCTTTTAAGCTAACAAAAAACTCAGAGCAGATACAGAAACTATGAAAACAGAAGCAAAACATCTCACAAAGCCTCATACATTCCAAAGATCAATTTTATAGGATTTTTCATTCCTGGAAGAATCAGGAATAGGAGACTGCCCATATACTGCTTTCTTGATGGGAACCATCCCTCATCTTATAACTGATCATCCAAACTTCTAAAAATCTACATGAAATCTCATGTAAATTAACCCATAAGCACTATTACTGACAATTATTTGCTAGTAAAAGTGTCCTTTGCAGAACACTAGGTAAGACTACCAATTAAAAGTAATTTTAATTTAATTAACTGCATCATTATAACCTAACAGTGGTGGCAAAACTATGGCACACCTGGCACGGCGAGCCGTCTGTATCCCTGGAAGTTCTAAGAGGTTTGCCATCACTGAACAGAAGGCTAAGATTTTCAGTGCCACTGCCTTCATCCGACCTTTAACACCTCATTCCTATCCTATCACAACACCCTGACAACGGTTTTCTCTACCTCAGACAACCCTTGCTCCCCAGCCTTCTTCTCTCTAAACACTGTAACCAAAGCAATCTTCCTACTAAACATGGCTTCGAACACATGGTCCTTGTTGAAAGTCTTCAAGGTTTCCATTGGAAGATAAATTCCTAATTCTTTAGTCAGTATTCAATTAAGTAGTAGCAGCCTAGATTTCCACTCTTTCTTTAATTATTCATGTTAATGAAGCTTCCCCTCAGGCCGGGGATTTAGCTCAGTGGCTTAAGTGCCTGCCTGGCAAGCATGAGGTCGTGAGTTCGATCCCCAGTACCAAAAAAAAAAAAAAAAAAAAATGAAGCTTCCCCTCAATGTCCTCCAAATACCTTACTTCCCGTTTCCCTGCTCACTCATCTGAAAGTCATTACTAATCTAGTCAAATCATCATGAAATCCTGCAAAGAACATTTACTGGAATTTGCCAAATACTTGGTTCTCTAACCTACATTGTTTAAATTATCAAGTCCTTGTTCACTTTTCCAGATTATCATGAGTTGGCCTATTTTATGTCAGCATATCAACCTATGAAGAAAGATATGGATGAAAAAACAGAAAGGTTAGTACCAGTAATCAACTCATCCATATCCTTACTACTATAGACTTCAAAGGATTCTAGTAAGAAGCAATATTTACAACTCTTAAATCAGGAAGGTCTCTAACTTTCTATTATAGTTTAAAGCCCATTTTTTTCTTTAAAAACTGGTTCTCTCCATTTCTCTTTCTCTCTCTGACATAGAGTCCCATTATGTAGTCCAGGCTAGTCCTGAATTTGCTATATATAGCGCAGGCTGGCTTCAAACTCTGAATCCTCCTGCCTCATCCTTCTGGGTGCTAGGATTACACACATGTTCCATCATGCCAGGCTCTGGTCACTTATTTTAATTAATGAAAAGCTATCTAATTAAAAAGAGGAATTTCTATATTGGGTGACACTATAAATAGTCTAAGTGTCTGCTTCTGACATTAATAGCCAGTTAAGATGACGCTCCATTGAGCAAACCAACAAAGATCATACAGTTAGAGTCCTAAATATATCTAGCTTCTCTGATTATTATTAACCTACTACAGACTGCCACTTAGGATTTAAAGATTTACTTATAGTTCTTCATATTATTAACCACTATGAATTTGTTCTTTTATTAAGTTGCACTCCTAATACTTCAACTTTGCTTTTGCAGATTTAGGAGATGCTCCCCATACACAGGAGTCTGGAGAAGTCACAAGTCATCCACAAATGATAGTGACCCCACCTCTCCATCTGTCTCCATGACTCTACCTTCTCACCTACTCTCTTCTAACCACTCCTAAGCCCCTCTTCCTGTACTGTTTCAACATTTCTCACACTGAAGCATGTTTTTTGTTTTGTTTTTGTTTTTTGAAACAGGGTCTCATTATGTAGCCCAGGCTGGCCTTGAACTTGTGGTGATCCTCCTGCCTCAGCTTCCTGAGTGCTGGGATTACAGGTATGCACTATCACACCAAGCTAAGCATGTTATTTTTTTAATCAATAATGGTTATTTAAAATAAATAAATAAACAAAAGTGCCCTTGTAACTCTAGTATCCAGAAATCTAATGAACAAATCTGGGACTCACTCAAATTTATACCTTTTATTCTGTCTTTTCAAACTCCAGAACCATTAACTTTTTACATTATTCTCATTTAAATTACTGTCTCTTAAAGTTAGTGACTAAACTACATTTTAAGTACAGATAATTTTTTTGTGTTCTTTTTGCAATGTTCTGAATGGTTTACTTTAGATTAATCCTCAAAGTCAAAAACTATTATTCTCCTCTGAATTGCAATTTCTAGCTAAAACTATCTTGTTTAACTTCTCTGATAAATACTATTTTTCAGTCATTGTCTTCACTGATTTTTATTGTCTATTCAATAACTAAAATCTTAAAATAAGTAAAAAAAATCACTGACATTTTAAATAATCTGGATTAAATACTAGTACAATAATTTTACTATGGCAGAGTCTGTAACAAAAAAGCTAACTGCCATATTAATAGCATAAATTAAAATTCATGAAGAATACTATTAATCTAACAAAACTAATATCTGTGTTTTAGAAGCTTCTTTTATATTAAACTGTTAAGATACTTAAAAACTATTCCTAAATAATCCTACAATCTATAAGCCCTGATATTTTCTCTATTCAGGTCAAGACACTTTAAATGTAATGAAAATTATTAAAATATTCAACAGCACAGAATTTTAGATCATTCCGATAGTCGTTTACTGTAACTCTTCAGAATCGAGATCATATTAAGCAATTTTGACTTGGGAATCTGGAGACCGAGGTTCTAGTCCTGCCTTAATCATTAACTGGCCACAATTTTAGAAGATGACACTGAACCCCAATAGTTCTAGCTTCCTTTTCAGCTCTAAAATTTCTTGTTCTGAAGAGAAAAATAAAATAAATAAATAAATAAATAAATCCTGAATATAAACCTAATGATTAATAATCACACCTAGACAATGGGTATAAACTAGGACTGTTTTAGGCAAAACAAAAGGTGTGGTTGCCTCTCTGTCCTCCATGTGACCCTGTGTATCCCCAGAAATTTGCTTTTCTTAGGTCTGTATTTTGCTGGGGTTTTTTGTTTCAGTTTTACATTACATTAATTGGAGAATCAGAAAGTTTGAATTGTTTTCAGCCAATGCCACATACATTACTCTATGAATATTTTAGGGCACAATCTATGTCCTCATGCTAGATTTCATAAAGAACTAACATCTTCTCCAGTTCAAGATTTCATACATACATACATATTGACAGATAGATATGTAGATATAATTTGGAAATTTTACTTAACTCCCAGAAGGGAAAATACCAGTAACAGCATACTGCTCATACAGTGATTTTTTAATTGTATACTCAAAAACAGGTCCTTGTCCTTCAAAGCAAGGGTCAAAATGTAAAGATATGTTGAGGCTATGGGTATAGGGCAGTGACACATGCGCTCTGCCTGGTGGGGAGGAGAAAAGGTAGACTGGTATGCATACTGACAACACCTGAGTCATTACAAAGCTGGTAAAGTTCTACCTATGATCCAACAAATAATTATATTTAAAAAATGTAACCCCAACTCTTAGGTGTCCCAAATACTACTGTGTGTAAGTATAAACTCCAGTTAAGGCAGCTCAGCACTGACACAAGCATGAAGCAGCACCTTCCTTCCTTCCATCTCAAATGGTAATGTGGTTGGAGCTCAGAACAATCAAGATTCACACTCACCGCTAGAACTTTCACAGAAGCTCTGTGAGGCATGGGCAGAGGCTTTCTCGAGCTGTCCAGCCTCTCCACCTGAGCATGGCTGCTTTGCATTAGCGGTTTTGGAGTCTTCTGCCAGTGAACTGTCTGTCTTCTCTGGAAGCGGGGGCTGCTGCATTTCTCGGTCAGGTGCAGGAGCCTCATCAGCTCTCACTAAAGGCAAGGGAGGCTGCGCCGAGTCTTCCTCTACAGGTTCCTTTTCTGTAGTCACTGATTTCAGACCTCCATCATAGTCTACATTCTTCTCTTCTTGGGGATGTAATCTATTCTCAGCACAGGGTTCTATTTCTGGAGCAACATCCTCCCAGGATTGGGAATCTGAGCATTTCTCCACTCCCTCCAAAGGTTCACAAGAAACGTCAACTCTGGGAGATGGCTCCTTCACATCTACAATGACAACACTTGAATCCTCAGAAGTAGCTTCCTCCCAAGCTTCCTGATCTTTATGTTCTAATTCTTGGTCAAGCACTGGCAGTTTCTGGGGGGAATCAATACTAATCATGCTGCTTTCAACTTCCATAGCTTCTGGGCATTCTTGTTTGGGGGTTTCCTTTTGAAGACACAGTCCTTGGGACTGAGTTTCAGTCAGAGAAAGGTGAAATGGAACACTCTCTGTATTTTCTTCTTTGGACTCCTCTCCATGACTTTCACAAGGAGTCTCCGGGATTTCTTCTACCTCAGATCCCAAAGATCCCTCCTCTGGATGGTGTTCTGTAACTTCCATAGCTTCCTCTTGATCTAAAACACTAGAAAGTGTCTCAGCCCGAGTAGCTGGAGAAGGAACTGCCTGACTCCCTGAATCACAAGTGAGATCAATACAAATGTCTTCAGTTACGGTTTCTTCTCTACCTTTGAAACCAGTGGCTAAAATACTGGTGTTATCCCTGTTCTCTGTGTCACCTCCTTTTGTCTTGTCATCATTCTGATTCAGTTCTACTTGGTCACGTGGTACTGGATTCATCAGGACACTATCACTTTCAGCAGGAACAAGTTTAGAATTGAGAACTGGAGATAAGGGTTCAGTATCCTCAACTTGTGAGTTTTCTCCATCTTCATCAATCCTGTGAGAACTCAAGCTCTCCATCTTTGGGGACTGACTGTACTCACTTGCAGAAAGCATCAACTTGCAAGAATCCCCTGTCAAAGAGAGCCCAAGATCCTCAGTGGAATTCTTTGGTTCAATGTCTGAAGTTTTAGAACACTCAATAGTCAAAGATGAATTATGCAAATCGCCACCTTTCTTCCCATCATTTGATTGTTCTTCCAAACTTGGTGATGGGATGAAAATGTCCTAAGAAAGATCAAAAAGTCACAAATCAGCATTTATTCATAATCTTGTTTTCTTTTCCATCTAACCCTTGCATTCGTCTATAATTTCTAAATCAATTATCCAAGAATTAAAGAACTCTAAGGACTATAACTCCAGAAATACAAAGCTCAGAATTGTATCTTTCATCTCACGCCGTTCCTATTCAAACTACTGGTATAGAATAAGCATAATTCAAACAAAAACCTAAGTGGACTACTTTACCCTTTTCAAAGGTGAAGAAGACAGTTAAAGTTAACTGCACATCATCAAGCTATTAAAATCACATCATGATGGAATCCCAATTACAGTACTTAGTAATCATTTGGATATATTGCCTACAGCACCTGATTCAGATCTCACATGGGAATATGTACTCATTTTACTTCCTACTATTTCACAATACACTGACATTCATAAAGTACCAGAATTCAACATTATAACAGCATTAGTCAGCAGAAAATGCAAATTAAAATCACACCTAAATGCCACAAGAGTTTGAAAAACCCCAAATCCCAAGAACTTTGTAACAACTGTAACTCTCACACATTCCTGGAGATGCAAACCACTTCAGAACCACTGCAGAAAACAGTATGATAGTATCTTACAAAGTTAAATTATCATGACTCAGAAATTCTGTTAGTAGGCATTTACCTAAGACAAATAAAAAAGTATGTCCATACAAAGTTGTATATGCAAATGTTCATAGCTGCATTAGTCGCAACAGTTCAAAACTGGAAGCTAAGTCTCTGTCGACTGGTGGCTAGATAAGCAAATGGTGGATGTCTGTATTATAGAATACTAGTCAACAATGAAAATGGAATTAAACAGTAACATATGCAAAAATCTAAACAAATTTCAAAAATAAACAGTAAGAGAGTCCACACACAAAAGACATTATTTCATGATTTCAATTAGATGCAATTCTATGCTTGCCCAGGATAGAAGGAAAAACTGGAGCGGAGAGAAATCAACTAGAGAGGATTAGAATTATGAGGAAACTGTTTAGTTTTAGGAACCTGTTCCATACATTGATGGTAATGATAGCTACATACCTAAACACACTGCCAAAATTCATCAAATTTTATACACTGAAAATGGCATTTCAAATTGCTGTTAGTTCATCAAAAGAACAGTGTGTGTTTTCATTGTGAGATTGTTTGTTTTCTGTTTTTGGTACCAGGGATCACATACAACATCGCACTTGGCAGGCAGGCACTTATACCACTCAGCTAAATCCCTGGCCCCCATTGTTTGATCATTTTTTCATGTCTAAATCTTGTAATGTGAACAACAACTTTTAAGATAACAATATGTAATATACTAACTAGTGCTATTTCCTATTTTTTAAAAATTGTGTATTGTTTTTATCCTTTAAAAAAATAGAATTTAATTTTATGTAAATGATTCTTTAATTTCTAAAATGGGAGAATATAATCCAAGGTTTAGATATGTTTTGAAGAATTTACAGTTAAGAATATTATTCTGCCTTACATAAGTGCTATAAAACTCTAGACATAGCTGTTAAGGCATTCATTCACTCCATGATTTTTTATGGGAGTGGGGAATCAAAATAGTATATTTCAAAACTTGGTATTTCAATGGTTGGTATTACTATTCATTCTATCAGAGTTAAGAATGATCAAAAATTTAAACTTGTTCATATACAATCAGACATAACAATATAAATTGGCTCAATATTTCTAAATAGCAATTCAGCAATGTACAACAGCTTTAAAATCCTTTATCTCCTTTAACCTAGTAATTCTATTTCTGGAAAATTAATCATTGGAAGAACATTGACACTTAGCTATAAAATATTCACTGCTACCTTATTATTAGAATAGAAAACATGAAACATTTTAAATGCCTACTATAGATTTAAAAATTATATCTACATGATACAATTCTTTGTACTACTATCATAGAACTATCTGATAGAAGGATATTAAATACAGAAAAGCCAAGAAAGGTAGTGCAAATCTATAATCTCAGCACTTAGAAAGCTGAGGCAGGATGATCACCAAGTTCAAGACCAGCCTGGACTACACATAGTGGGTTCAAAGGTAGCCTGAGTCAGGTGAGATCCTGACTCAAAAAAGAAAACTGTAGCTATGCATTAAGTAGGAATAGTTTCCATTTTAGTAAAAAAAAAAAAAAAAAAAAAAAAAAAGTACGTGAATATATAGTTTACTATACTCTTTTTCATATAATTTTCATATATCTTACAAAACATGATTTAAAAAGTTAAAAGTTGTTACTTCTGAGATGGGATAACTGATATTTTTATCTTTTTTTAATCTGTATAACATCTGCAAGAAATATATATATGCTTTCTCTAGTTGCAAAAAATAAGGATTTCAGAGCTGGGTAAGGTGGCACACGCCTGGAATCCCTGCCCTTGGGAGGCAGAGGCAGGAGGATCACTGCTAGTTCGAGGCCAGCCTGAGCTATAAAGTGAGTTCAAGGCCAGCCTGAACTTCAGAGTGAGACCCTGTCTCCAAAACAAACAAACAAACAAAAACAAAACAGTTTTTTGGAGGAGGGTTTCTGTGATGTTAGGATTCAAACTCAGGGCTCACAAGTTAAGCAACTGGTCTACCACTAAACAACATACCCAGCCACCAAATAAATTATTAGATAAGCTGATAGATAAGACACTGCTAATAAAACTACAAATAATTTCTTAAAAAATAAAAACCGGGCTGGGGATTTAACTCAGTGGCTTAAGCGCCTGCCTGGCAAACGTAAGGTCGTGAGTTCGATCCCCGGTACCAAATAAATAAATAAATAAATAAATATAAAAAAAAATAAAAACCATGTAACATAAAATTAACTAATTTTAAAATCAATTAAGTGACATTCAATACATTCACAGTAGTGTGCAAACCACCACTTCTAGCCAGTTAAAGACATTTTCACCACCCAGAGAAGCCCTATACTCATTAAACAGCTGCTCTCCGTCATAACTACCTTTACAGCATTACTGAAGTAAATACTGATGTGATTTTTTTTAACCAGAATTTTTATAACACAAGTAGAATTTCAATCGGTCAGAGCACAATTCAGGAGTTGGCCACTCTGCAACAAACTGCCTTTCCAAAGACTGCCTGAGGTGTGTCTGTTCCCTATCAATCCACACTGCTGGGGCTCCCTGCAGGTCTAGTCAGAATAACTGCACCAAGTGAACAAAATGTCCCAGAACTCTAGAAAAAGACTGACAAAGAACTGTCAGGACTATGTCCAAAGCATCAACTTCTAAGTACAAACCTAAATCCAGAGTATATTCCTAGTTTGAAACTGACCTCAAACATACAAAGCTTAAGAGCCCTATTAAGATTTTTACCATCATTTTACCACTTCTGCTCTAACCTGTTTAATCTAATCTGTCATTCCCAAAATCAAGAAAAAGATAAGTATTAAATATGAAACTATGTTCTAACCTTCTCCCCATTACCCACATACTGTTGAAGGGTCAAAGTAGCCATGCAATTAACAAGTTTGTTAGAAAAGAAAAAAATTCACAAAATTCTACTGTGTATCTTAATTTTCTCTTGTTTTGTAACTATCTCCTGATATATATTTACATCTTGTAATATCAAAATTAAATTGACTTGGATTCCAGTAACCAAAGTACAGATGAAATAACAGGTATGCAATGGTTCTCCACTAAAAATAACATGCAGAATTTTGAAACATAACTTTAAAAGTAGGGACCTTTTAAATAAAAATGGCAGACTGAATATACACCTACTTTACCTCTTTCCAAAATCCTTCTAGGCAAAAGGTTTAAAAAAAAAAAAAGGTATAAATTCTAGCTACAAAAAGTTGTACTAACTTGCAATCTCAGCTACCCAGAGTTCAGAGCATGACTGCAAACCTTATCCTAGTCTGGGCAATTTATCAAGATTTCTTGTCTCAAAATAAAAAATAATAAGGGCTGGGGATATAATTCAGTAGTACAGTGCCCTTGGATCCAAACCTTGGTACTGCAGGAGGGGAAGAAGGCATAAATGCTCTAGAAAAAGAGAACAAATGAAAAGATAACTGAAAAAAAAAAATTATAGCTGGGGATTTACCTCAGCGGCATAAGTGCCTGCCTGGCAAGCATGAGATCACAAGTCCGATCCCAGGTACCAAAAAATTAAAAATTAAAAATTAAAAAAATTATGGGAGAATAGTAATCTATTTGGCAAGTTAGCAAAAGTTGAATTTCTAAGCCAACAGAGGAGAAAGCCAAAAAGCAAACAGAATTGTACCACTAAACCACACTCATCTCCCCAAAAAAGATTCAGGACTTGGCAGTAGCATCAGGTAATTCTGGAAGTGGTGGCGAGGGTGGTGCTAAAAAAGGAGTGGAGATCTATGCAAGCAGCAGCCCAACTCCCATATCCTCCCCCTCTTCCTGGGCTGCTTCTGCCCTGGAGAGAGCAGACTGTCCCTGAACTGGAGCGCAAGGGCATAGTTAGCAGTAGGAACTATACTGAAACCTGGGAGATTAAAGGAAAATGTTATGTACAGGATGGAAACTGTACTTCACAACATGAACCAGTCTCTTCTTAGTCCCCCCAAACCCTCATCCCTCAATGGACTTTCAGTACAATGACAGCCAGGCCAGTACACACCAGATAGGAGCCTGTATGCCATCCTGGGGAACCTGATGAGGCCAGACAATCAAGACTGTCACATCAGGACACAGCTAACAGTGTCCCAACAGATCACACTATAGGAACTCTCAGAAACAAGCCCCAAACACCAGCTTAAAACTACTCTGATTCTAGAGTGTTGGTCTAATATTTCACTCTTAAATATCAGCAAATAATAGTGCAATCCCAGACATCTAAGGAAAAACTTCTTTAAGAAATCAAAAAGCACTTGGTAGGCTGAGGCAGGTGGATTGTGGCAAGTTCAAGACCAGCCTGGGCTACAAAGGGAGCCCAAGGCCAGTCTGAACTGCATAGCGAGACCTTGTCTCAAAAAGACCAAATAAAAAAAAAAAAAAAAAAGAAGGAATCAAAAGCAACAAAATTGGGCTGAGAGTATCGTTCAACAGTACAGCTTCTGCTCTGCATAAAGTCCTGGGTTTGATCCCAACACCAAAAAAATTAAAAACAAAACAAACTGAACCAAAACTAACACTTATCAGACCCGCTATGGTGGCACACCTGTAATTACAGCTAGAGAGGATGCAGCAGGAGCTCCGCTGCACATTCTTGAGGCCAGTCTGGGTTACATAATGAGTTCAAGACCAGCCTCAACTACATGAGACTCTGCCTGAAAAAAAATCAAACAACAAAATAAAACTAACACTTACCTGGAAGAAATAGTGACGATTTGGGAGGTGGGACTACTATTATCTTTAGAGAGAAAATACAGTACACTATACCCATAACAAAAGGCTATTTTAAAAGTAAATATTCAGAACAAAAAAGTTGAGAAATTAAAAATACAATTACTAATTCAGAGACATTACTAAATCAGAGAAAGGTTAAAAAAAAGATTAAATTCAGGTATATGTAAGAGAAATAAAACCATTTCCTCACACAGAATTGTGCATGAATGCACACAGCAGTATTATTACAACAGACAACACAAAGAAACAGCCCAAATGAATACTATCTGATCAAATATTAAATCTGGGCCCCACGGCATTATTCAGCAACAAAGAGAAATGGAATTCTGATACATGACAACATGAATGAACCTAGAAAACTTTTCCCTAAATAGAAGAAGCCAGCCAAAAAAGACTATCTGGAGGGTGGGGGATTTAGCTCAGTTGTATAAGTGCCCGCCTGGCAAGTGCGAGTTTGTGAGCTCGATCCCCGGTACAAAAAAAAAAAAAAGATACAAAACAAAAAAGACTACTTGTTGTATAATTTCATTTATAGAAAATTTCCAGAAGAGGCTAATCTATACAGATACTGCCTAGAAAAACACAAGTGCCAACAAGCATGGTTTGGGGGGATGGTAAGTGTTCTAAAATTGGACAGTGGTGATGAATACTAGAAGTATACTAAAAGCCACTGAATTGTGCCCTTTAAGTAGGTGGACAGTGAATTATAGCTCCATAAGTTAATAAATAAAAGAAAGATGGCTGAGGCAATCACTCAGGAAGCTAAACATTAAAGAGATGGAAAGTATAAAACAAAGTAAGAAAAAAGTCCATTTAAGGTGTTTCAACAGCCAAACAATTAGTATTGAGGACAGGAGAAAGGAGGAGCGGGGAGGAAATTAAAATAATTAAACTTCCCTAAAATGAATGAAGGATCTGAGTCTATATTGAGAGGGCCAACCAACTGTCCAATCTAATGAATAAAAACAGATTCATGCCAAGGACCCAGAGATTTGAGATTGCTGAGGGCAGAGAAGCTACTGCAGGATTCCAACAGAAAGAACAGATCACATATTGAAGACAGGCCTGATTCTTGTCAAGACTGGCATCAGAAGTTCAGAAATAACAGAGCAGCGCTGGGGATTTAGCTAAGCAGCATAAGAGCCTGCCTTGCAAGTGCGTGGTCGTGAGTTCAATCGCTGGTACTGATTAAAAAAAAAAAAAAAAAAATCCAGAAGTAACAGAGCAATGCCCTCAAAAACTTTAAAGAAAAATATTACCAATCTGGATGTTCATAATCCTACAAACTAAACTACAAATCAAGTATTAGAGCAGAATGATGGCTCCTGGAGAATGTCTTCCACCATGAGACAGCATGCTAAGTCTCCAATGCAAAGGTAAAAGGGCGCTCCCTGGATGACAACCAAGGAAGTTGGCAGCTAGACAATCAGAAATTAGGGGGCTGCAAACCAACGAGATGAAACAGAAAGCTTAAGCCTGCTGAACATTCTAAAAGGAGGATCTGAAAATTAGTGAAGAGTCTAGGGTTATTTAAGAAGTTCAAAGACAACAATTTCAGAGACAAGAAATAATTCAAACATGGTAAAGTAACCCCAACAATCCACAAGCCCTGCTGTGATTAATGCTTACATAGTCATACTATTAACTCGATGATTTAATCTAAATGATGATGGAACTGTATTAGAAGATGGGTACACAGCTCACATTTTTTAAAACAGGATTTATGAAAATATGATCATGCTAGGTAGAATTATGGAAATAATCGGAGGAAGAAAGTACTAAAAGTGTACACCAGGAGTGAAAGCACATCCTTATGATTAACACTTGGGGGAGGTTGAGGCAGGAAGACTACAAATTCAAGCCCCACCTGGGGAATTCAGGAAATTAGCAAGATCCTGTCTTGAAATAAAAATTAAGTATTCAGGGTTTTTTTGTTTTTTGTTTTTGGAGACAGGGTCTCACTATGTAGCCCAGGCTAACCTTAACATCATTATGTAGCCCAGGTAGCTGGCCTTGAACTCATGGCAGTTCTCCTGCCTCAACTTCCCAAATGCTAGGATTAGAGGCTTGTGCCACACCATGCCCAAGTCAAAATAGAAATTAACAAGACAAAATTTAAAATGGGCTGGGAATATAGCTCAGTATAAAAGCACTGGGTGGGCTAGCGATTTAGCTCAGAGACTCAAACACTTGCCTGGTAAGCGTGAGGCCATGAATTTGATTCCCAGTACCAAATAAAAAGAAAAGCAATAGGTTCAGTCCCCAAGTCAGCAACCAAAAAAAAAAAAAAAGGAACTGAAAGTATCTTTGAGTAAAGGTAAAGACTATTTTCTTTCTGTTTCTTTTTTCTTTTTTGGTTCACAAATGTTTATTAATTACCTAAAATCAAACCCTTAATTTTAAAAGCTACGTTGTAAAGTTCCTCTTCAGAGAGACAGAGAGAGACAGTGACAGAGAGAGACAGTGTGAGAGAGAGAGAGAGAGAGAGAGAGTGTGTGTGTGTGTGTGTGTGTGTGTGTGTGTGTGTGTTTTAAGGGCACGGACTGCACTGCTGAAGCATCTTAAAATATGATTATAAAGA